>BQNB010157046.1:4507-15200 GCA_026074375.1 Tanacetum coccineum | reverse complement strand
TTTTTGCTGTCATCAATTTCACATTTTAGTTTATCAATTAAAGAAGCAAGCAAATCACGTTCTCTAGCAAGATCTTCATCTTCATCTTGGTCAGCCTCTCCTTTATTATTGCTCATATCCAATGAATCAGTAGTGATATTAGTATCACCATGTTCCTTCAGATATGTGATATTAACAGATTCAGGTTTCCTAGGATGTTCTCTATCATTAGCAAACACATTATAGTTATCGTCATCATTTTGTACCTTTTGTAATGGCTCAGCATCAAAGATGGGTCCAGAATTGTCAGCAGCATCTGGAGTAACCTCTTGAATTTGTGCCATGTACAGATAATGTGCTTACAATTCTTGATCGCCAGGTTCATCATCAATGCCATCCCTCCAATCAGCTTGTTCATCACTCAACTGGATTCCAGCTTCCTCTTGCTTATAGAATAGCATTTTCTCCTTGTTATAAGCTGCATCCTTTGCCCGTTTCGGATTCTGACATTCCCTTGTTACATGCCCATATTCCTTGTAATTATAACACTAAATTCCAGATTGATGTACCACCTGTGTACCTATATTCTCCCTAGCCTCAGCCACTTTAACTACCCTCTGATTATCATACCCAGTTCCTGTGTTGATTCTTGAAGTATTATCCTGATTTGCTCTATTGGTGTTTGATGAAGTTATGAGGTTGTTGTTCGTAGGTTTGTAGACTTTCTTGAATGATAGAGAGATTAAAGCCATGAGTTTATCAATCTCCTTTTCCTTTGACATTTCATCATCTTCTGCAACCATGTCAGGTTCTTGATCATAAGTGGGTGGAGGAGAGTTGACAATTGCTTTACCTTTGTTTCTGGCAGCAGCTTGTTGTGATCTGGTTGATGAATTTTAAGTGTAGTGATTAGGATGATTTTGAGGATGGTAAACTGGTTGTTGTTGAGCAACAAGTGCAAGTGGACTAACAGTACGTGCTAGTCTTTCATCTCTTATATCGTTGACTTCGTTCTGGTGTTGTTCAGGATGTCATAATGTTTGTGGTAGGAGACAGTCTTCAATTCTTGACTCTACTTAACAAGCGTCACAAACCTTTGCCATTATGGTTGTAATTGAAGTAAGAACTAAACATTCACTTAATGATTGGTAACATCATATTGATTTCTGACAAGCTCATTCATCATCTTGTAGAACCTTGAGTAATACGATTTAAGTGATTCACCTTCTCGTGAGGTAAACTTCCCAAATTCCTAATACAAATGGGCTTCAAGATCTTGAACATTGATTGATTAACCTTGTTTCAACCATTCAATAGCTTTCCACATCTCACATGCATTTGGACAAGCATCAACTGTGGAGTAGATATCATTATCTATCCCTATGATAATTATCTGAACAGCTTCAGCTTCAGCATCCAATTGGTTCCTTATGTCTTATGACACATTCTTATAGTTCTCCATGTACCCTTCTGTAGTGGTTTCTGAACTACCTTCTGTAACTGGAACAGTCTTCTCAGTCCATTTGAATTTGTAAGGTGGATTCTAAAGACCATAGTGGATGAGTTCATTGTTAGGTTTGGTGTCAATGTATCTCTTGATTGGGGATTTCCATTAAACGTAGTTACCAGGTGCTAACATTGGTGGACGATCTTTACCACTTGCATCCATGATGGCATTATGAAGAGCATTTGATGTTTGAGTTTACATGTTGTTATTGGTATTTGACATTTTGATGATTGTTGTGAATGGATATCGGATCTTAAGTTTTATGAATTGATTGAGATTGTGGTTATTTGAGATTCAATTTAATCTCACGGGATTTTACAAATCTATGATTTAAACCGAGAAATGAAGCGAGTCTTTCGTGGGATTTTACTAAATCAAGAATAAACCGTAAAAGTATAATTGTTGTCTTTTAAGGCCGATGTGAAATTAGAATCTCTTAAATAAAAATATTTTAAACCGAATTTATGTTGCGTGAGTCAACCGAATTTGAATTTCGATGAACTATAAAAAATTGAATTTCGGTTGTCTTTTTCAGTTGCACATTTCGCTACGACACATTTCGCTGTTACACATTTCGCCTTTTACACATTTCTCCACAAAGAATTGTCACAAATCACCACCAAGAAGAAATTTAGGCTGAGTTTTATTTCGTGTAAATGTAACAAATCACCATGAAATAGAACCTCTGTAATACACAAATTACTATCTAGCACAATACACAAATCGCTATAAAGAAAGTGCAGATTTCACTACGAAGAAATTGAAAATTTCGCTAAAACACATGCACATTTCGCTATTCTTCATGCACATTTCGCTGCCAAGCATAAGATTGCACATTTCGCCATTTGTCAAAAGTTTTCCGGAAAATGACTTTCTAAATCTCTTAAAAAACACTTTTGATGAACGATTTGATCCAAGATTGTTGTACTTCTAACTAAATCTAGCCTAAATCTATCATAAAACATAAACTTTAATATTTTTATCACCAAAAAATTTCCACTTTTTGTTATGATTTCCGAATAGATTTTTTCCAAAAACAAAAATAAGTTAAAAGCTAGATAAGCTAGATGATATAGGATGAATATAAGTTGTTTTAAACCAACTAATAAGCTAGAAAAACAAAAGTATAAAAAGATTAAAAACCAAAAAATCAAACCGTAGCTTGTTTTGAGCAAAAAGGTGCGTTTTTTTCTCAAAAACCACAACTCAAATCACCTAAAACCCCTTGGTGATTGATACCACGTGTTATCTCAAATAACTAAGATCCAAACACAACTAATAAGCTATACCAATAAGCACTTAGATGACACGAAATAAGTAAAAGAAGAAAAAGAGAATAAGAGATGTAGAGAGAGAAAGCTAGAAAGAGAAGAGAGTGGTATGATTGCTAGGTGAAACCAAATGACAACCAACACCCTCTCTATGTGTGGATTGGGTTTTATTTATAGTCCAAGCCAACATGCTAGGCGTATGGACTCCCATCTTGGGCCGAGCTTGTCTTGTGTTGGGCTTTGAGCCCGAAACATGGACAATATTAGCTTAAAGTCCAAGCCTGTTAAACCCGACTAGCCTATTACAATACAATACTATGTATGACGAAGATGACCGATAACATTCTTGTTCGACTTATATGAAAATAAGGCTAACAAAATGGTATTATGAGTATGAGTGTATATAACATGAGAAATTGTGTTTAAAAATGTTGAAGTTTGAGGGTATTTATAGATAATAAAATGACAGCGGAAAATTTGTTTTAAAAAATTATATACTATCCATTGGAAGTTAGGGGGACTTTTGCACAAGAACCGAGTGGTTAGATACTCACCCTTCGTCCCAGTTTTCCCCTACCTCACGCGTGAGCCACTGATAAATTAGTGGGGGTGGCGCATAACAAACACCCTTCACGGTTGGTCACGCTTGACCATTGCGAGCAACCTAAAGAAAAGTAATAAAAAAAGTGGAAAGAAAAGAAAGTTGAAAAGAAATGAAAGGAAAATTAAGAAAGTTATCTTCTCGTTTGAAGGAAAAGAAAAGAACAAAAGACATAATCAAATGGTGTTTGGGATTGATATTTTTATGTTTTTCTACTTATTTGCTTAAAAAGCAGAAAAACAAGGATCAAGACCCACAAAATCGAAGAAACCGGAAGCAGTATAGAGTGTTCCCGGGTCGTTATGTCCCAACGAGGCTAGAAATGGAAAATCGAAAGACGATTGATGATTGATGTTTGAATATGACAAGGAATGATTTGATGCTAAAACTAATAAGCAAATGCACATAAAAAATAAAGCTGAAGAAAATAAAGCTGGAACAAAAATATAAGCTAGAATTGGTAAATTAAAAAACACTTACTTTTACACTAAGACATTTAATAGAGGCTCAATAAGCTTTAGGCAAATCAAAGGAGCTTAGTACTCTAAATAAGCAAATCACAAGCAAGTATACTAAGCAAAGCTAGGCAGAAACTCAACAGTACTAAACAATAGTCCTACAATATTAACTCAAGAGTACTAATTGGATGTTAATTCTGCTAGTTATAAGTTAGTATGGTAGCTTAAGGTTAAGTACTGTTAGTTCAATGAAGCAAGAGAAATAAGAGAAATAAGCTACAGTAGGTAATTAAACATACCCTAATAAGCACTCAAGCATAAAAATAAGCAACCAGAATAAGCTAGAATGGCAAATAAGCTAAAAACTAAAAACTGATAAACTCTTGAAGATACTTTGAAAAGGAGAATAAGCTTAAATAAGCTTACCCCTAAAGACAGTAAAGGAAAATGGTTTAATCTACTCTAAAAAGTCTAAAGGGAATTCTTAAATAAAACAAAATAATAAGATGTTGAATAAGTAAAATGAACTACACAGTACTAACAGTTATAAAAAGTACTAATTGAAGTTTGTACTGTAGTTTAAGTTTAGTACTGTTCCAAATGTGAATGCAGGAGTACTAACTTAAAGGGCTAAAGTTTTATCTATGAACTTACAGTTACTATCAGAGAACTGATGATCAAACACCTTTTAAACTAAAATATCAAGATAAGCATAAACATTATGAATTTTAAAGCATTCTTAAGCAAATATAGTAATACAATAAGCCACAATAAGCACTTTATGCAGTAAATAAGATATGTTAAAAAAGAGAGACTTAACAGGAACCCTTGCTAAATAAAAAAAAAAAATTATAGGGTAAAACAAAAGACTACAAGCTTAACTTGTACTAAAACAGCTAGTGAGGAGTCCATATAAGCCAATCCAGAAACTGGCTTAATCTCCATAAAGTAAGCTGTGGTGTAATTTGAGAGGTGATTTTTTTTGTAATTTTTCTTAAACTACTTAACTTTTTAGTTCTTAATTAATTAAAGCGCTTATAATAAGGTTGTCGCTGAAGCTTTTTAAACACAAAACAACACAATTCAGAAACTTAGCACTTGGAATTGTAAATTGACTTAAAACCTTAAATTTGCATTAAAACTTGAAAGTGTTACAAAGCTGAAAATAAAAAGCTGTAAATGACTTAAAATAAGCTGAGTTATATTAAAAATTAAGCTAAAATTAAAAACTAACTAGTTAAAACTAAGATGCCTCAAAGGCTTACAAAAGGCTCTATTTATAGCCGAAGTCTTCATCTCTTGGACTTGCAGCTTGTGCTTCTTTTGTGAGAGCAAAAACTAAGTGTGCTTGTTGTGTGAGGTGATTCTCAAGCAAATCCCAGCCTTCAATTTCTTTTGTGCTTCTTTGGAGTCAATCTCAGCCATTGAAAATACTTGGGAATGGTGTGGGATTGCCAACATGGCACTTATACAGCTGGGGGGAAATAGTAGGGTGGTTGAAATGATTTTGGCTAGGGTGTCGAGTGGTTTTGCAGGGTAGAAGGTATGGGACGACATCCAAGTTGTATCTGGGTTTTGTTGGGGCGGGAAAGAAGGCTTTTGGGTAAGTAGCAGTTTTGTCCCCTCAAGTTATATAACTTGAATGCAATCTTTGGCCGGTTTGCATTTTTGACCCTTGTCTTTTAATTCTTGTAATACAACTTGAGGTTTGGTAATTTTTAGTCCCTCAAGTTGTATATTCTTCACTTGGATGACCTTTGACTTTGTCCTTTCCATTCCGTGCTTGGTTTTGTTTGACTTTGGCTTTCTTTTTGGTCCTGCTCTTGAATATCCGTTCCTGCACAATACAAATGCAAAACAACCAAATACGATGTATTTTGGTACGTTTTTAGTCGTTTAAGTCCGTTTAGAATGGAAAATGGTATGTGTAATTAAGCACATACCAAAATCCCCCATACTAAGGTATTGCCGTGTCCTCACGCAATGTTATGAAGTAAACACTAAGAATCTCGAACCCCGTTTTCACCAATTTTTTTCATATGTACACTAACTATCCCTAATATTTTTGGATTTTTCTTTTTCTTTTCTTAACTACCTGTTTGACTTCCTTTATTTTATCAACATTGGGATCATAGAATGAGAAGCGTCCATAGAATAATCTACGGATGTCCTGACGGATAAATTCATCGTCCCCGATTTTTCACTAGATCCAAACCAAGCAATTAAACAAGATCATTTGACAATATAAGTCTAAATGTTTAAGCACTCATACTTATGACTTGTGAACTTTTAGCTCCCAAAATGGATATATGATTTAAATGTGTGCACTCAATTCAACTCAACCATAGGTCAACTTATTTCCATAGTCGTAATTCAAGATGAATCACGACTCAAAGACCTTGTAACTTGATTTTAAAGAGCGAAAATTTAACTGTAGAACTTTTTGCAACATCTTCATCATCATAATCATAAGTTCTTTAAAGCTAGGAATGCGTTGCTTAGTTTGAACACCTACCTAGGCCTCGCTCCCTAGTAGGATATCACAACCAACGACCGGTGTTCTTAGTTTGAAAACCCACCCCGTTGCTAGCGTAGTGGGAAATCACATCAACACCTTCTTCCTAATATGGCTAAGGATAGGTGTCTTAGTTTGAACCCTCACCTAGACCTCGCTTCCTGGTGAGATATCACAACACACCAAATCCCTAGAAGCAAAGATGTCTTAGTTTGAACCCCCACCTCGTGGTTAGCGGAGTGGGATATCACGACACATCTTTTACTTGCTCCATATACTCAAATGTATGCTTTATTGGCATAATTTTAATATTCATGCATTTTTGCATTCATATTTCATTCATGCTTCTTTGGCATTTTAACTTTCAAATTACTAAGAACAGAAAAACCTCGCTTTAAAGAATCAAGTTACAAATTTGAAGCTTTTTTCTAAAAACATCGATTGACTTAGTTGAATTGAAATGAGCACGTATGATTAGGTGGATTAAAAGCTAATGGGAGAAAAAGCCACAAGTTACTCATATAAGCTTTAGAAGAATCTTGCTCAGCACATAAACTTATATTTAACTCTATCACTTCTTGTTCTTCACCTTATTAAAATTCGAAGCAATAGAATTTGTGAAAGCTTAGCCTACAAGCGGTAAGTTGAGGAACTAGCTAGGGCTCAACACGCCCGATCGAGTCAAAAATTATTCTCATTCTACCCATTAGGAAAGTCGAAACTGTGACAAAACACTTATTTTATTTTTGAAAATTTTTAAATTTTTTCATTTTTTTGGTATTTTTGGTGGTAAAAACAGGATTACGTGATAACAACGGCTGCAGGCAAAAATCAAATCGAAGATCCCCCCCATACTAGAACTAAACATCGTCCTCGATGTTTCAAAGGGGTTCCTACGCAAATCTAAGGCCGTTTATGAAGTGTGCCAAAAGATAAAACGTTAGTCGATTAGATTAGGATATCGGATTCCCTAAATGAAGCTGAGGATGTGAAGCTCGAGTGAATGATAAACCCGAGAGTCTTCACAATCCGGGAAATCCTGGACAATAAACCACAAAAACAAGAAAGCGGCGAGCCTCCTTACAACAACAAAAACACTTATTAGCAAATAGAAAGAAGATAGAATGGATAAGCATGGGTTGCCACCCACGAAGCGCCTTGTTTTTGTTAACCGAGTCACAAGCTCGACTTGACCCCGAATTCATTGGTCCATGGGGTAGCAAGTGGAAGATAAAATCTCCATCGGACTTCCATTCAAGTGGTTTGGATAAACATTGAATTTCATGAAAGTTACACTCCGATGAGATACACCCGGCATAAAAGAATGATAAACGTAGATGCCGGGGTCAAAAATGGTATCTTCATTCCCACAGGAGAGAAGATATGGAGGAGCAACTGGATACGTGAGAAATGGAAGAAAGATCCATACAACATAAGCGAAAAGAGATTCACTAGAAAGTATGAGATCCAAATCTAGGTTAAGGGTGGGATGGGTAGGCAAAACATTAGGCACATGAACTCTGGGTTCTCTTGTTGGGAAAATATCTTCCACCACATCCATAGCGAAATCGCCCATCTCGGGTTCAATCTTAAAGCAGAAATGATCATACTCCGGTGGAGATATGATGTGAGCAAGTTCATCGGCGAACTCCTCATGATAAAAATCACTCCTATCGGCAGGAGGAAATGGATTGATCGAAAGATCAAAGATGAACAAATCATATTAAGAAAAATCAGCACGAGTAGTGGTACTGCCACTACTAATCTCTTCAATATGATCATCATAGAAGGCTTCATAATCCGGAAGAGAATAATCAGAACGAGTAGTGGTACTGCCACTACTATTCTCTTCCAAATCAAAGTAGAAAGTTTCAGTTTAAAGAATACAAAGGTGTTAGTCTTCTCCAAGAAAAGGTTAAGAGATGTGGAGGAAGACTTGGTCATAACATCGGAAGATGGAGTGGGATTATCTTTTAATGCTTCAATGTTAGCAATAAGAAGATTGACATTCAATAAATTTTCACGAAGGATATCGTCTTTGATTGTTAGAAGAATATCGGTATCAATCCCTCCAACTTCTGGGATAACAATCTCTACCACCTCTAAGCTGACGATCTCAGCATCGGGAGGTGATGCATCGACATAATCGATGTTCTCATAAGAATCGTCATCACTCGAAGTAGAATCATCGTTGGAATTGACAACAATCTCAGAATGTTCATTGAGAGCATTAAGAGGGGTGGTATTTTCACAAAGAGGCACATCACACATTTTGTCGGGAATACCCTCGGACTCACTTGGGATTGGGACAAGGTCCTCAACACTAGACTTTATGAATTCGTCCGATTCCGTTTCCGGAATAGTGTCAAGATGCTTGTCCCCCATACTTAGAGAGTTAACGGGCTCCTCGATTGGTAGAACGGGTGTGATTATAATGGTATCGTCTTCGTCATCATCGTAGCAAATGGGAATCTTCCAATATCGATCTTTAGCCGCTTGTTCTTCCGCGATTCGCTTTTCTTCTTCCTTCTTTTGTATAGCTTGACCAACCAAATCACATAAGGTTGTCATTTGTTCCATAAGCTTATTACTAGAATTGAGAAGCTCATTTTGGGAATTGAAGATTGGATGATTGACGGTATATTGCGGGGGTTGAACTTGGTCAAAACCAAAAGAATTTGAATCATAGCAAGAATTTTGCTCATGATAATAGTCTTCATTCATTGGTTGACATTGGAAGGTTTCATGAGGACCCCCGCATTTTTCACAACCAAGTCTTTGTTGTTGAAAACTTGGTAAAGTTTGTGGGAATTTAAAGTCTTGATTGTAACACGGTTCCGGATTATGGATAAACGGAACTTGAGGTGCACAATCGTAACCATAATAAGCATTGTTCCCACAAATCTCATAAGAACACGTCGGGGGTTGTGGAGTCGGGTTTGGAACACTTGGAGAATTGTTGGAAGAGTACGGAGTTGAAACATTGATTTGTGTTCCATTTCCAACTTTACAATAAAAACAAACTCCATCGTATTCATTGCACCCACATTGTTGGCATGTACGAAACAGACATTGTTGTTGCAAACTTTGCAAGTTTTGTAGGGGCTCATCAATGGTTTGATTTTTGCATGGTTCCGGATTAGAGATAATCGGAACTTTCGGAGGACAATTATACCCGTAATGAGCACCTTTCCCACAAGACTTACAAGTGCATTGTTGACAAAAGATTCCATCTAACGAATCACCGCACTCGTGACAACAATGGTCAATGTGTAGAGGACTTGGTGAGGAATTTTCACCGGGGTCCTGATTGACAACGATTGGCTCTCGAGGAGCATTAACAACGTTGGTATTGTCGTCGGATGACTCGGAAGTGTCTTGGAAGTCTTTGAAAAATTCATTTTCCACACAGTTTGTAAACAAACCTTCCATAAATTCCTTTCGTAAAAGAGCACATCCTTGACAATACGGACCATCAACCGGGGTTCCACACTTTGCACACCTTGCACAATTTCGAGGGGGTTTAGGAACAAGAATCTTGTCTTCAAGACCCTCAGTTGAACAACAAAAGTCTGCAGTGTACAAAACTCCACAAGTCGAGCATTCTTTAATCGCGTAAATTGGATTCAAACGATAATCGAATGACGTCATAAGAATTAAACATGAAGATGGATAAGAAAAGAATTAATTGATACGAAGAAAAAGAAGATTATTTTTGGGTTTTCCATTAATTCACAATTTATTTTAACGGACAAAATGATAAGACAACTTAAACCTGATAATCAGCAAGCTTCACGGTAGCTCTTCGAAAGAAAAACTCACAAAGGAGCGGAGGAGAGGGATAGCGCGAAGCTTATTTCTCCTTTCGGGTCGTAGTTCCTAGGAACAACCCTCCTTATACCCACTTTATAGTTTGTTTAACTTTTCAAGGTGAGCCGTACGTCGTAAGAGACACAAAAGGCAAGTTTTTAAATCTTTTGTTCGAGTTGGGAACCAACAAGTTCACCGGAAGTTATTATGATAATACCTCAGTTGAGAATATTATATTTTGGTATTTTACCAATTTGTGAATTTTATTTCTTTTTTTTATGGACAATGTTTTTATATTTTTGGTTTTTCTTTGGTTTTTATCTGATAATTATACTAAAAGAAATGAAAAATATTTTTGTACTTTTTTTTTAAATGTTTATAAAAGAAAGTATTCACAGATTCAAACACAATTTGTCAAACGTAACGAAAATCGTTTTACAGCCTCCCCGGCAGCGGCGCCAAAAATTGATCGAAGGTTTTTACACTATATGTATATAATATATAATAAAATATAAAATATATAATAGTCTAAAAATCAACAAGATCAATGAA
>BQNB010157044.1:0-15200 GCA_026074375.1 Tanacetum coccineum | reverse complement strand
TTGATTTTTTTATTGACTTCTTTTTGACCACGAATTTGATCTTGTTTAACCACAATAATCAGTAGATAAACAACACGGATTCCCCCTATGCTCTGGTGCCAATTGTTATCACGATTCACCCTTAGAACACAAGATCCGGAGGCTTGGTAAAATGGAAAAGAAATTGAGCCATATTATTAGAGAGAAAAAGATAGAAAAGAGAAGAGATAGAAAAAAGAAGAGGAATGAGTGTTTGTATATGTGTATGGTTTAATAGAGAAAAAGGAACCACACACACACTCACACTTTACAATGTGAACTCCTACCCCTCCATGGAAGTATGGAGGGAGTATTTATAGTCCCGATATCGACTAGCTAAACTAACCCGACCCGACTATAAATGATAAATGTAATTCCGGATTAGTCACCATATTTTAGGGCTAACAATATGATATGATGCTATGCTTGGACTAACCCATGTATTCAAATCTCCAAATGGTAAACTAACCCACGTTGGAATTGTACATGTGATTGCGTTGTTTGTTGTGTGTTGTTTGTTGTTCCTTTTGTAGCCAAGCACACCGCAAAGGTGATGCTATTGACCCATGAATCCTCGCCTTGGAAAAATGGGGAGCAACGATCTAGCAGGAGTACGTGTAAAGATATCTACTTTCTACCTCTACAAAAATATCAACCTTCCAATGAAAGACCAAGTACCCGCCTTTTTGATTTGACAAAAGGGGGAGAAGGAAAGCAAAGCTAAGAAGCTTATGATCAGGAAATGCAAGCAATTACGGAAGCATAGAGCAATAACGTTCATGGGAGTAGCAAAGATATGTAAGGCTCATAAAGTGAAGACAATGTTCAAGCTTGACCAAATTACAAGGACAAGATCAAGACGCAAACTACATCAATAACGATCTTAATCTTTTCTACGTTTGTAATTTTAGTTGCTTTTCGAAATTTTATTTGTCATCATCAAAAAGGGAGAGATATTTGGTGCAAACTTGACTATGATCTCCTTTATGTTTTAACGATGACAAATAAACGTTCGCAAACGTAAAATAAAAAACGATAGCTAAAATTCAGAAAAAAGGATTCAGGAATCTAGCGCGCTGGGCACGCATCAGTGCGTGGCCAGCGTGCCACTTGCGAAGTCTGTTTTTACGGATTTTGCAATGTCGGCTTTCCTCTTACCCGACACATTTGAAAACTTCAATAAATGTATATACATGATATTTGAGCATTTGGGAACACTCCAAATTAGGTTTAGACTTAGAGAGGAGCAAAAACGAATCCTCCCATTTTTCTATAAAAAGCCAACTCAAATCTTTTATCAAACGCCTCTAGCCAAGGTCGAAACTTCTTTTTAAACCTAGTGATAAGTGTAAAATATATAACTATATAAACTCTGTTCAAAATATACTAAAATTTGATAGAAGAAAAGAGTCTTAAAAAGAACACATCTTGCTAATGTATAACAATCTCTAGAAGTTCAAAAACTCTGCACAAAATAAGAATAAAAATACTACTCTATAAGCTCTCTAACCATAAAGTAAAAGTAAATAAAAAAAAATCTAAGACAAATTATAAAGTACAAATTAACTACATGCAACTCTAAAAACAAACAAACTAAAAACAAAAAATGAGGTCCTAAAGCACAGAATTCGTCAATAAGGAAAACCAATCAAAATATAAACTCTATTACTCTACTAAAACAGTCTCTTAGAATATTTCGAGGTATTTGGTTATAAGGCATGTGATATTGCGTGAGGACACACAATCGTTTAGTTTGGAGAATTTTGATAAGTGTAGAATACACATATCCGTTTGTACCTAAAATAACCCAATTAAACCCAAAACAGACCAAAAATGGCAAAAATATGCTTGTATTTGTGTTTTGTGTGTGCAGGTACGGATATATCAAAAATCACAAGAAAACAGTCAAAAACAGGCAAGCACGGACACGAGAATCAGTAGAGTACAAAGCCGAAGCCAGAAAAGTCAAGCCTCAGTCAAAGTCAGCCAAGAAAAGTCAAAGTCAGTCAAAGATGGTCAAACTAAGTCAAACACAAAAGGACAAATCCTCAAAATATTTCACTTTGGTCCCTCAACTCTCACAAAAGTCCAAAAATGTCCCCTCCTCCCTTATTGGGCCCAGGAAAGCTTAATGGGCCTCTAAAAACCTAGGAAACCCTATCCGGATCCCAAAAGCCCAATCAAAGCCCAAATCCCTAGCCCATTCATCTTTTTATAAACCACAAGGACTGGTTTTGCAATTTCCAAAAGTATTTTATAACTTGAAAAGGAGAAAAAAGAACACAAGGGCCATATTTGCAAATTCTCCAAAGTTATAACAGTTTTAACTGTCGAAAAAGGGCGCGAAACCCATTTACTATTCACCCGTCGTCCCATCTTTACCCAACAGTCAAAATCAAAGGGCTTTCCCCAATTGAGGGACGAATAAGACAATTCAAGTGTAGTACAATGAAATGGCGAGGTTAATTCAGTCTTATCAAGGCATTCATTAGCTCAAGATCAAGCTCAAGTACACGTCAGCTATGGTAAAGCACACAAGAGATGTGGGATTTGCACTAAACTCACTCACAAAGGAAGCACAAGCTGTCACATCAAGGAATGACAGCTTGGCAATCGTGAGGTGCACACAAATGATCTAACGGCTTACAAAAGCCCTCAAATGATTGAAGAAATGATTGGCTGAGATTAAAAGATTGGAGAGCAAGGCTAGAGGGTCTGGAAGCTTCACCAAATGGCTATAAATAGAGCTTCACTCTTCACACACACACACGTAGCTTTTAGGGACTAGTTTTTAGCTTAATTTTACTTTAAATTTTGTAATTTCCTTTTAAATTTTGTAAGCAAACTTTTTATTAATGAAATGCAGTTGTTTTTAATCTCTCAAAATCTCTCTAATTCATAATATCTCATTTTTCTTATTTAGAATTAAGATAAGCCCTTATAAGCTCTAATAAGCTCTCAAGAGTCTATAAGCTCTTGATTTGAGCTTGATTAGCCTTAATCATATTTTAAACCTATAAAATCAGCTTAAATTCTAATTACCTTTGGATTTGGACTTATAAGCTTATGGAAGGGGGATCTAAATTGGAAGGATCCCCAAGGACTTATACCCTAGCTTATTAATAAGCTAGGGAGCTTGTAGCTGCCATATATGGTCCTCTTGTTTAGCTAGAGGAGCCTTGTAAGTTTCTCTTTAATTTCTTGCTTTAAATTTAGTTTACTTGCCTTCTAAACTTAGATCTGCTTATTTGCTTATTAAAGTTGCTTATTAGTGCTTATTTGTGTCTTAACTAGCTTAATAATCATAGTTGCTTATCTGTTTTTGATTAAAATAGTTTAGAACTTAGTCTTTAATATAAGTGTCTTAAAAACCTAAAAAAATCAAAAATAGTATAAATTAGTTTGAATCTTAGATTAATGCTTAATTAGTTGTTAATTCATGTTAGTTAAGGTTGTTATAAGCTAAAAATAATCTGGTAGTTAATGCTTGTTAATTAGATTATCAATTTAAGTTCAAAGTCAAATCAGTCAAAGTGATAAAGGGGTGTTTGGATTAAGCTAAATTGACTATCAAAAGTCAAAAGTTTTGGTTCATATCTTTTGAGACAGCTTTGAATTTAGTTATAAACATTAGGAAATGAGTTTTCATAAAATAGATTTGGAAATTTAGAAAGTTTGAGCTTAATATAAGAGTGCCAGCACCAGGGCATTTTGTCTTAAACCTTTAGCTTGTGAAGATTTGATCTAAGCCCTCAAAGGCTTAGATCTTGTTTGCATTTTAGTTATACACTCTATTTGAGTGTATCTAAGTGCAGGTTTACCCCTTAGGTAACCTGCACTATAGCTTTGCACTTGTGCAAAGTGCATCAGCGGTACTAAGTTAGTTAGTACTGCTGATACTTAAGCCCCAAATTAAGCCAGCAAAGTTAGGGTTTAATAGCTCATCTTTTAGTATTTTATAGTCTAGGTATAGCTTAATATAGATTAGGACTTAAATTTCATTTTCTAGATTATTTACCTAGCTTAATGTTGCTGTCAAAATCATAAAAAGTCAAAAAGCCAAAAACAGTAGCAGTTTTAAAATTAGCTTTTAAATTCTTGTTTTTTGCTTATAGGTCTAGATTTTAAGGTTGAAATTGGTTGCTTATTAGTTATTTGATAAGCTTGTAAAAGATAAGTTCCTGGATTGGCTTATTGAGCTTGTTGGCTTAATTGGATCTTGTGTACTTTTGCTTATTTCTTGAGTTTGCCATTTTGTTCTTTAATTTCAGCTATAATCTAGTGATTTAATTTCTATTTTCTTTTCTAATCTAGTTTAAGAAAGTCATAAGCTAATCAGAACAACTTTTGTTCTTAAGTTTGGACTTAAAATGAGTTTTTTACAGCTTATTTAGTAAAACCAAAGGGAAACAAGTCCTTTCTGAGGTCAGCCTATAAATAAGCTCTTTTAGAGCTTATTAGTGCTTTTCAGCCCCTAGTGCTTTTGTTAAAAGTGTTCTCACCAGCTTAATCTTTAACTTTGCTCTTTTAAGTTTTCCCTAAAAAGCACTTTTTAGTTCGTCCTATTTTTAAGCTTTAGTAAGGACTTTGCTTGTAGTCGGGTTGGGCCTTAGGGTAGAAATTGTAATTTTAATATTACTCAGTTAGTCCTTCCCGTTAGTTAGCTAGTTACCCAGTTAATAAAAATAAGCTCTTATTGAGCTTATTTGTTATTTTCAGCCCAAGTAGCTTTTATTAATTTTGTTCCCACTAGCTTCCTTTACAACTTTGCTCTTTCAAGTTTTTAATGATAAGCACTTTTAAAATTTGAGCTTATAATTAGACTTTGGTTGTTATCGGGTTAGGTCCTCAGGGACCATTCTTGTAATTTTTCTGTTTTAGTTGTTTCTTAGTTAATCCTTGCCCGTTAAATGTTTTAGCCCCGTTAGCCCTTAAGTCTTTAACACAGTTAGTCCCTAAGTTAGTTTTTAATTAGTTTTATATTTTTAATTAATAATTAGGGTTAGGTTTTAATTAGTTTAATTAAACTTTTATAAAAAGATAAAAATTAGGGCTTTTATTTTTAGAAAATTTCTGCACATTTTCTTTATTTAGTGTAATTTTTATAAAATTTTTAGGACTTTATTTTTAATAGTTTTATTATTTTTATAGTTTTTAATTAGTTTAAATTTTAGAAAAATCATATCTTTTAATCTAAAAAGCCAAAAATAGTAATTTCTTTTTCTAAAATCTTCTTTTTACTTATTTTACTTAGGAAAAATATAATTTCAATTATTTTATTTTTTTATTTTTAGGATTTAATTAACATTAAATAGTTTTTAATTAATAAAAAAATTCAAAAATAATCTAAAAAAAATATTTTTAATTTTCTTAAAATTTTCTTTTATCCTAATTTAGGTTTAGAATTTTAGTTTACATTTTTTTAGGGATTAAAATTAGTTTACTTGCTTATTTGTCACATTATATTTGTTTCCCGTTAATCGTTTCAAATGTTTAATTGCCTTTAAATTGTTCAATTTTTAATTGTTGCTTTTTATTTAGTAGATATAGATAATCAAAAATATCTTTGCTTCATTCAAATTAGAATCCAAGCTTAAACGAGGTTTCAATTTCTCTAGTCGTTGGGGAAACGACCCGGGTGAACATATTTGCCCGGAGAAATATACGTAATATATATTATATTATATATTTTTGAGAGTGAATTTTCCTTAGGGAATTTTCTTAATTGCTCTTTGAAGTATTATATTTTATATATATTTTAGGTATATAAAACACCATACCACTAGTATGATCATGTTTTCAACATACAAACAAGCAAAAGTATTCATTTGACCTTAATCCGGATTTACATTGTTCCTAATCACGTAACGGGTTTTACTCCCTTATTGGTCAAACTAAGTCAAAGGTCACTTTGTGTAAACGCGTCCTTTCTCGTTATGGGATATACTTTACTTAAGATGAAAAACACTTAGCTTGTTTGCATCAAGATGATTAGTGATCAAATCCATTGTTGATTATCATGGATTAAAGTCTAAATGACTAAAGGAGTTTGTGGTATTTGGAAGCTAATCATACTTTGACTTTTCTCACTTCCTTAAATGTTTTTACAAACTCACATGTATTCCTCACATGTACAAGTCCACACTTCTTCTACACAATCCTACAACCTACTCTTCCTAATCACTTGTTTACCTCTCTTACGCAACAAGTGATTTCATCCTTCACACACCTTAAACATCTTCATCCTAAATAATCACATATGCCCAATCTTTTCTATCTTATTGACAATGTGATTATAAACCCAAATCAATCCTTTGATTTTATCCTTATCTTCATCTTCATCGTCATCTTCTTCATCTTCAAACCTTCAAGGTTATACTTTACTACACATAAACCTTCTCCAAATAACACCCATATGCCAACTCACATTCTCTTACAAAATGTACATTCTTTGTACTTGTTGTACCTTATGTTCCTTATATTCCCAACCAAGGATTCTCCACATATTTTCAAAAAATTCTCCATCACTCATTTACTATTCACCTTCTTCTTCACAACATTCAAATTTCACACACATACTTCTTTATCATCACCTTTGATCCAACCACTTCATTAATCTAAGTTATCATACTCTTTTCTTCACCCTTAGATTGTTTTCAAACAAACACAACAAACACACTTTCACTTCTACCCTTGATCAAGCCACCTCATCAATCCAAAATACTACATTCTCTTCTTAACCCTTGGATTGAACTCTCATCTCAAACAAACACACTTCCTCTCACAAACATACTCTTCTCACTTACACAAAAAACACACCTCTTTTTCTACCATTGATCTTACCACTTCACCAATTCATCTTACCTCTCTTCTTCACATCCTTATCAACCATTTCAAAGCAAGATCAATAAGCTCCTGTCTATTACATCATGCCAACTCATGTTAACTCATTGACAACCCATTCTTTCTTATCCAACATATGGCTAATTCAATTTGAAATTCAAATTTCAAATTCTTCCCCCTTTCTCCCCAAACAAAGAATATTTCAAGAATATTCTCTTGTACCCTAACTAGTTAGTTACACTTTGAGGAATACCTAATATACCCCCTTTTCGATAATTCTTTTCTCTCTTTACATTATCGTATAAGCAAAACGCTTTTAATACTTCATAAATGTTTTATCAAATAGCTATTTGAGTTTGTTGAACTTGAGTATAAGAATGATTGAAAGGTCATAGCGTGAAATACAATTAAGGCTTTAACACGTGCGGGTATTTAAAATGCCAAAGTCCCAAAGAAAACAACTTCGGGATTCTGGCGCGCTGGCCATGCGCTGACGCGTGGGCAGCACGCTAGACTCGAATTGTTTTTAATAATTTAGGATATTTGGCTTATAAATACCCACCCATGGCCTTTGTATTCCTCACCTCTTGCAAACATTTTTTCCTCTCTTTTCTCTTCTCTAATCCTCTAAGTCTAACACCCTTGTGTTCTAAATCTTCCCATCTTATCATTCTATTGAAGAACACATCTCCGCAAGAGAGACACACAAGTACCTAATACACACTTGTGTGTTATTAGTCGAGGGTCTTCTTTCTCATACCCTTTCTTTATAATCGAGTCTCTTGGTTAGATTAGGACTTGGTTCATCTATCTTATTTCATTCAATCGAGTTGTAAGGAAAGTCTTGTATCCGTTGGATCAAGCCTAGATTATTGGGGATCTAGTTGGGGTTTGGTAAGCTTCCAAGGGGAGGTTGGTAGTGTTCCTAGTTGATCTAAGTGATCCTAGAGGTTAAGTCGAATCACGGGTTCTTAGGGGTGGATTCTGAGGGCGGAATACCGTAGGTAGTAACTCTTCTTTGTGAGCGTCGGTCTTTGTTGAAAGCCGTTGGAGTTAAATTGTAATACGATTTGTAGTCCACTATAAGGATTATACTAGTATAGTATCGGAGTCGTGGATTCACAACTAGACGTACGGAAGGACTAAACCCCCTTCTCGAACCAATATATATCATGGTGTCTTTCTCGCTCTCTATCTCTATATACTTATTGATTCATTGCTAAGTAGATCATCACACCACTCGGCTCTTTCGAGACATGAAGTTTTATAAACTTCGAAAAAGTAAAGAAAACTGTATTCACCCCCCCCCCCCCCCCCTCTCTACGGCTGTGTAAGATAAAGTTAAAAAACTATATATGAAATTTTAAATCCATTCCAAATTATATTTTATAACCAAACAACATTTTATACTAACATTTATTTTTCCTATCTTACTTTTTCTTTCAAACCATTACCAAATTCAAATCCGATTCCACTCCCTCCACAAACCAAACCCACCCTTAGTAAGAGGAGAGTTATTTTATATACCAAACTTTTCTCATATACTAAGGGACTAATCTCAGCTACTCATTTTCTTGGTGAAAAAATAAAGGATATTAATAAATATTTAAATAAAAAAATTAATTACACCTATCTTTTGTAATTTAAAAATCTCATTAACCGTTAATTTTTAGACAAAATAAATTATACCATCACAACCAACATTTATTTATCTTTCAATAGATGGACACTTTGATATATACTTTTGACAAATTTTTATGTTTTATTCACGTTTTGTTAGCTATACCAATATTCGAATTATATATCACATGTGCTTTAAAACTAATATCAAAGTTCGAACCCAAAAAATTCGTACTAAAATTGACATAAGTACTTGTCTATAAATAAAAAATGTTTCCCTTTTTTGCAATGGAAAACATACATTTTTTGCTTTCCAACCATATATCACACACTGTATACAAATTATAGATTATAGTAGTCCATTTATAAAACTTTTATAATCACAAGTGAAAAAATCACAGTAAATAAAAAATCTATGTGATTTTATTAGAATATTCAAGTTTAATCACATGTGATTTGTCATGCAAGTTTCAACAACGAAGGAAAAAAAAGACAAAAAAATATAAAAAAGTGAAAAAACAAAAAAAAGGTTGTCGAAAGTATATCAAAGTGGCATGTATAGAAAGATAATTAAATGCTGGTCGCGACGGTATATGTTTTTTCGCTTAACGATTAACGGTTTGAAAAATATTTATATTTGATAGAAAAAAAAGATGAAAGTGAGTTTGTTAAAAATGAGTGGTTTAGATTTGTCTCTTAGTATGTAAGTAAAATATTTGGTATGCAAATCAACTTAGGGTGCGTTTGGTTTGCTATTCGGAATCACAATGGGTATGAGTTTCGGAATAACACGGAATGACAATGGGAATGAGATTACAAAGGAGGCACACTAGCCTCCTATGAAAAAGCCCACAAAATAAGATATGATTCCAATTTTTGATAACCACATTAACATACCAAACATTAACAATGATTCCATCTATCATTCTCCCATTCCCATAGGCTCATACCAAACGCACCCTTAAATCATATTAGTATTACTGAGGGTAGCCACTCATACATGCATCCTATTGCGACACCGATAATATGGCATGTTTGGTGGTGACGTAATTTGTTTACGGCGTCTATTATAGGGGTTGTTTGTTTCGGCTTATGAAACATAAGCCCTAAGTTTATTATATCATAATAAACTTATGAAATATAAGCCCAATGACTTATGTTTCATAAGCCAAAACAAACACCTCTTAATTAGAGGGGAATGAATCTATGAGGATATATAATTATATAAATGAGAATAATAAGAAAAAATTGTAACCACGTATTTCAAATAAGGAAAAAAATAATTGAGAAATGCATCATTTTTATAGATGCAATTAAAACATGTGGCTGTGCTTTTTTCGCGTTCTTTTCATCTTAATTATATACAGTATTTTTTATCTGATTTAAACTCCTAATTACGGTGTTAGTTGATAAATGTTAGCATTCTCACCTTGTAGACGTTTTTATATTATTTGGGACTGTGACACAAGCCATTGATGGTTTTTTTTTAGTTCTACTCTTGTCGAATTCACTTTTGTACTATATCTTTTTATACTGAACGATCATATATAGAAAATTTACGTGCCTCATTCTTAGCAAAGTTGCACATTAGCCGTAGAACATTATAACTCATATATTCAATGGCGAAACATGTATTTTACAAGTTTATAATTTTATCTTCTGCTTTATGGTTTAATCAATCCTATTTGTTGCTTCCAGGAATAAGCAGGCACACGTTTTTAGTTTGACTGTCGGGTTAAGTTTCAACACGGCACCATCGTCATGTACTGACCCTTCGTACTATAAGAACACCCAATGGTATCTCATCATAACACCAACTCTTGACCCTAAATTTCTTACGAAAATGTTGTCAACCAATGAATCAAAAATCGCCATGGCGAAAACGGTAGTCTCAACTGTTGGATCAGTCGCTGCGGCCGCAATGGTAGCTCGTAGTGTGGCTCGCGATTACTTGCCTCCTGAGTTCCAAGACTACATATATTTCGGCTTTCGGGGTTTTATCAACAAATTCTCAACACATATGACCATGGTTATATACGAAAATGAGGGATTTCGCGATAACGAAATTTACAATGCAACACAAATCTACCTCGAGGCTCGAATATCTACTGATATTCATCGTTTAAAAGTTAGTAAAACCCTTAATGATAACAAGATTAACACTGCTATGGAAATCAATGAGGAGTTTTCCGATGTTTACAACGGAGTTAAATTCAAGTGGTGTTTGGTTTCTAAGAAGGACCCAACTAGGGAATATTACAATCACGATGACATGGGCGGCGTATCCAGAACCGATCAACGATCGTTAGAGCTCACATTTCATCGAAAACACAAAGATCTAGCGATGAATGACTACTTACCATTTATACTTAACTACTCCAAAACAAAGAAACAACAAGAGAAAACCGTGAAGCTATTCACGGTTGATACAAGTAACAGATATTCTAGGTACGGTACATCATGGACTCCCGTTAATCTAGACCATCCGTCCAACTTCGCAACGCTAGCAATGGATCCTGATGTCAAAGAGAAGGTGATGAAGGATCTGGATAGGTTTGTAGCGAGGAGAGAGTATTATCGAAAAGTTGGAAAGGCGTGGAAGAGAGGTTATTTGTTGTACGGTCCGCCTGGGACTGGAAAATCGAGTTTGATTGCAGCCATTGCGAATTATTTGAACTTTGACATATATGATTTGGAGTTGACTGATATAAAGTCAAACTCCGAGTTGAGGAGGTTGTTGGTGTCAACAGCGAACAGGTCGATACTCGTTGTTGAAGACATTGATTGCTCGGTGCAGTTGCATGATCGGGATATCGTTGAGGAGGCTAAAACTTCGGCTCGGAAAAAAGGGGGGCGAGATGATGACGATGAGGCTACACCCAAGGTTAGCATTTCCTTTTCTTTTATTTTTAACGTATATCATTTAATTAGTTCGTACGTTTTAGCATTATTTGGGTCCTATTCACGTGCAAGTTTATAGATCTGATGTCGTACATATGCGCGTTGTAGTTATAAATAGCTTACTTGCCATTCGTCGCTATCATGTGGGAAAATTATTGAACTTTAATTTAAAAGCTGCAGTCAGGTAAAAGAGTGAAAATGTCATAATTTTATTGCAAAGTTACAGTTGTCTCCTTACCGAAATAGGATACTAAACTTAAAATTTACACCAGCTTAGTAAAAATGATAAGCGAGAATTTCTCGTGAAATTAATTCTAATTGTTTTGATCAGATTACATTATCCGGGTTTCTAAATTTCATCGACGGATTATGGTCGAGTTGTGGCGACGAAAGGATCATCATATTCACCACAAACAGAAAAGACAAGCTTGATCCAGCACTTCTTCGCCCTGGTCGTATGGACGTTCACATTCACATGTCATATTGTACTCCAAGTGGATTCCATTTGCTAGCCTCCAACTATCATAATCTCACACAACATAATCTCTTTGAAGAAATTGAGAATTTGATCCGCAAGGTTGAAATTACCCCTGCTGAAGTAGCAGAGCAACTACTCAAGGATGATGACCCGGATATTGCGCTTCGTGGCCTTATTGAGTTTTTTGAGGTGAAAAAGAAGGAGAATGAAGAGGCCAAAATAAAGGCAAAGGAAGAAGAAGAACGACTTGCAAAAGAAAACGAAAAGATGCAAGACAAATTAACTGCAAAAGAGAACGAAGAAAAGCAAGAAAGCGATGACAATTAAATAACCGAAATCAAGAAATTTCATATATCATTGGACATTGGCTAAAGTCAGTTTAATTTAACCTCAAATCATTTAGGAGCCGTTTGTTTGATGCCTATAGGAATCAAACTATCACTATCATACATGATGCAATTGTTTGTTTGCTAGTAATGGTTTCAAACTATGAATATGACACCCATAGATCCATACCTCATTAAATAGGTGTCTTTCACTAGCCATTCCTGTTGGGCCCACCATTTTCATAAGGAAAAATGAGATTGGAAGAGATGGACGGCTGGAGTTGCACAAGTGGGACACATAGACCTAAAATCTAATATATTTATTTTAAAAATGTATTGAATGAAGCTCATACAAAAAATGACACCTATACTCTAAATATTAAACCAAACGAAAGAAATGAAAATGATATATTTAATTCCATACCACATCTTTTTCAAACCCATACCGATTGTGATTCTAGATAACAAACCAAACACACCCTTAGTTTGATGTTACTTCAGCTTGTCAGTTTCAATAAGATCTTTAATAACTTGAATATATTCGAAAAATGTGACGCTTACAGTTACACATCAGTCGGGATTGTAGAAAAGCTACTGATTATTGTGAAGATGTTTATGATCACAAATAGAATTTAAGAAAAACAAAAATAGTGACTTGTTAAAAGTAAGAAACTAAGGGTCCGTTTGGTTTATAAGTAGGTTTAGAATAGGATTTGGATTTGGTGTAAGTTTAGAAAAGATAAATTATATTTGTTTTATTAATTTAATAATAAAATTGATTTGAAAAATATTATTTAAAAATAAAAAAAGTATATATGTTTGAGAGAGAGAGAGTGAGATATTGTAATGTAAGTGTGTGAGAAAAAACCTAACATACACCTCTACTTTTAGTTTTGGTGGCCCTCTTCACTATTAAAAATCCAAACCCACATAACAAACAACAATTTTTACCATCAATCTCAAATCCAAATCCAAAACCCACCAACCAAACGGGCCCTAAGAATTGAGCAACTTGGTCAAAGAAGAAAAAGTTAGGTTAGTAAGTAATTTTTTTTTTGAAATATGGGTAGTAAGTAGTAACCAGCTTGGTTCTTCTAAATTTATAATTGCAACGACTATATGACTTTATGGTAGGATAGAAAGACTACAAGTCAAGATCGAGATCATTAGGCTACGTACTATGGCAGTCGGTCCCGACCTGCATTTTCTGGTGCCACATCAGATTTCTTTCTTCAGCGACCTACATGCGACATTTTGTCACTATAAGACGACCTTCATTTTTTTTTCATTTTCAATTTTTTTAACTTCAAATTTAAATTTCATTAATAATAAAAAACATTACATAAAAAAAACATTACATGATAATTCAAATAAAATTAAAATATTACAATAATAAAATGACTAAACTATTATTAATTTGCATTTTCCAAATGTGTTCCACTAAATCGGCTTTTAGACTTAGATGAGCCGTTCTGTCGACTATCTCTTGAGTAACTTGCATTGATTCTTCATGTGTTCTTACGGGATCATCATCACGGTGTTGTTCCTCTGGAAAAAAATAAGAGACATCGCATTCCCGTTGTCATGAATTATCATATTATGTAATATGATGCATGTGTACATTACATCCGATAGTCTACTTCGCGACATCCCTCGAGCCATATATTTAATTAGCTTCCACTTCAGCTTTAATATACCAAAAGCTTGTTCCACATATTTCCTTGCTGCTTCGTGCTTTGTCTTGTACAATATTCGTTTATGATCATGCGTACCCGGATTTTTAATTGATTTAATAAGAACGGACCATTGCGGATATATCCCGTCAGTAAAATAATATCCTCTTTTATAAAGCACGTTGTTAGCCACGAATGAAACATCCGGTGCTCTCCCTGATTTGAGATCATTTAAAATAAAGGATTGACGTAAAACGTTCACGTCGTTATTCATCCCGGAGACACCAAAGAACGCATGCCAAATCCATAAATCATTGGAGGCTATCGCTTCCAATAAAATGAATGGATCTAGCCCGTGATCACCCCTAGAGAATTGAGCTCTGTATGCGACTGGGCAATTCGCCCACGGCCAATGTGTACAATCAATGCTTCCTAACATCACAGGAAACCCATACTTTTCATCGTGACGAGCATAGAGTTTTTCCATGTCAGTATACGTCGGCTTGCGCAAAAACTCTTCACCATATAAATTCATGATGACCTTACAAAAGATCTGGAGACTCTTACGGGCTGTTGTCTCACCCATTTGCAGATATTCGTCCAGAGAATCTGAAACGGATCCGTATGCCAATTGACGAATTGCGAAAGTACACTTCATCAATGATGAAATACCACGCTGTCACGTACAATCATCTGTTTGTTGAAAAAAATGAGAAGCATCGGTTACTTCTCGAACAATTTTTGCAAATAGTCTTCGGCTCATTCTGAAACGTTCACGGAATGTTGCTTCATCATACCGTGGGTGTTCCGAGAAGTAAGCCATTACTAAACGATCATGAGCACCGTAACGACAGGCCTCCGTAAACATAACAAGCTCGCTATTAACTTCGTCTTCATCGTTCGTAGAGGTAAAAAAAATAGATCGGAAGACATTGTGTAGATTAGTGGTTTGAATGTGTGTAGAGAGAATAGTTGTTTGAATGTGTGATGAAAATGGTTAAATGAGTGGGTATTTATAGTGTTAAATTATTTAAATTTTAAAAATTAAAAAGTTTTTTTTATATTAAAACAAATTCGGGCTTGCTTTTCTCCCTCGACAATTTTGGAAAAAAGTCTCCGACGACCTCGACCTCGACCGACGTCCCACTATGGGGGCGACCGATGGCGACCGAGTCGGTCGACCGACCCATAGTGGGTAGCCTTATAAAAAGACTGGTCGCTCACTTTACTTAAATACAAAAATATTCAGATGCCCCTTTATTATTAAACTTTGAGTAAACTGCAAAAATCATCCCTGTGGTTTGTAGTTTGTGACACTAATCATCCCTAACCGATACTATT
>BQNB010157043.1:0-15200 GCA_026074375.1 Tanacetum coccineum | reverse complement strand
GAATCTTGCAAGCAAAAACAGATAATCACGAAGCACAACACAGAGAGAGGCACTCCCCCACACTTATTCATTATTAATACTAAACTAATATATTATTACTACTACTAATATTCACTTGAGGACAAGTGAAAATCTATCTTCCGGATGTCGTATTCACGGCGAGAATTGAATTTGAAATTTACGTTAATGCTTGTCGTTTGATGCTTGATTATCTTTTTTTTTGTTTTTTAAACTAATTAAAATAATAAACTAAATTAATACTTAATAATAATAAGCAAAGCAAATAGATCTAAGATATATATAAAATGGATATGCTTGTCAAGTGAGGTGTTTGAATCCTTAAGTGTGAATTTAAAGTACTTATTAATGAACCAATATCCGTCAAAACAACTATCTTCTCACAATGTTGGTTTTTATTGAAAACAATTTTTATCAAGATATTAATTATTAAATCAATGCCTAATTATTCTTACGGCTTTTGCCTGTTCGAATAATCAAAACACTAATCTAAGTAATCCGAAAATCACTAATTAATATTGTTGGGATTCTGGATTTGATGAGACAAAGTGAATAAAATAATGAAACAAGATGGAAACAAGAAGGACCAAAATTGTCATCATGAAGTTCTACAAGATGTAGAAGGAAATAAAGATTTGGTCAAAATAAGATAAGAATGAATATTAATAAGAAGATAATTAATTGATTCTCTCATTAATATATTAATTAGTTTCCTTATAAGCCTAGGACTCCTTATGCTATAAAGGAGGTCCAGGCATTTAGAAAAATATCCATCCATAGCATAGTCGACTGATGAGAGTCGAATAGTAAAGGTGTGTGTGTGTACACCATAGTTAGTAGTTAGTTAGTAATAGACATATTATAGATGTCTATGTAGTAGTTAGTAGCCCCAAGTTATAGTTGGGGTAATAGGGAAATCGTTTAATGAAAAACCTTGTTCATAACATTGATGTTCTTATTTATTCCGCTGCATATTATGTTATTCAATGTTATTATATCCTAGATGGGCTAAACGATCCTTATCAATTGGTATCAGAGCGGGTTACTCTTGATATTTAGGGTTTATATAAGGTTTTTGTGTCATTTTTATGAAGAAAAGATGTACAATTATCTATTTTTGGTGGTTGCTCGATCTAATGACAATTAGGGTTTTTACAAACCCTAATTCAATACAAACAAGAATGGCGTTCTATGATGTTCCTACTAGCTTTGGTGAGTTAATCTTTGGATTAATGATGAACTCTAGTAGGAATAAAGAATGATAGCAGCTTGGCGTGTAATCTTTGCTTGAAAGTTTTGTTCTTTTACACGTTAGAATGATTCATCTTGATTATACAGTTGTGATATGTAGTTAGGATTCTCATAAGACCCTAATAAAGATATGGATCATTCAATAGCAGGTTGTGATCTCAGAGAACCTTAGAGAATAAGGGTTAGTGTTATTATTGAATCTACGTTCACAGCAGGTTCATGATGAGTTTCTGGATTCGTGGTCTTTGATACTGGAAGCAGCAGCAAGTGAAATCATGAGATGAAGAGATTGAATAGATTTTTGTTGTCGTGTTTCATGGCTGTTATAGATTATGTTTGGGATCTTTAATGAAAAATCCCTGATTTTCAGGATTATATTTTGTTCCATATTAACTTCCATGTATATCGTGGTAGTATGGGAGGTAAATGTAACATTCCGTATTTTCAGGTCATTTACGACGTCATATATTTCACTAATTATTTTTTTTCTCTTACACGTTCGCTTTTAATTTTAAGTGTTAAGTTAAATCGCGTGAACTAAAAATCAACAACCAACGTAACGACATCAACCCCACACAAACGAATTAAAGCGTTTTTGACAAACAAGCATATATTATTTTATGAAAGTAATAATTAACTTTTTTAAATTTTATTTTTATCGGTTACGTAAAATGTTTATGTTTTACAATTTAATACGTTTAGGCATACCCGGAACCACCAAAATTAATCTACGATTCAACAAATGCTTATTTCTATTTTCAATGATCAAAGTTTATAAAACTTTACCCATGGTATCCAAATGGGACGCCCCATTTAATAAAAATAAGCAAGATTTATTCAACTTGCAAGTATACATCTTTACATTTACTTACACTTTATAAACTACAAATATACTTTCATTTTGCAAGTAATACATTTATTTTCTATCAAAGATATTCTAGCCAACACTCTCCTTAAATCAATGAACTAATGTCTCATTTAGGAGACATAAGAACACAACTCTTTAATGGCTACTCCATGTACATCCTAAGTTAGTCAGACTTATGTCTAGAATAGTGGTTTTGACTAACTTTACCTTTAAAACCCTCATTGTGCCATCCCCCCCCCCCTTGATATTTCTAAGATATTTGATCTTTGTTATAAGGCACATGACTAGCTCTAAAGACTTATAAGTCTTGCACCTTTCCAAGAGATAAAACACACTTCACTTTGCTAGCTAAAAATCAAGTTCTATCCTCCCTTTTTCTCTCAATTACCCACGTCCCACAATTAAATCCAAGAACCATCCATATAAATTTTAATTAACACATTTACAAGCACTCATACACTATATCTAAGATACCTCAAGGTGTTTTAAAGGCTTGATTAAGTCTTTAAAAGGGTTAAGCAAGGAAAGGAAAGATTAGGTTTTTCAACCTAAATCTAGGTTCTCACTTTGCAAGCTTGGGTTAAAAATCTAAACAAGGGTTTAGATTATTTTTCTCATCATCATACATCATAAGAAGGTCAACTAAAACCCTTTATGTCTTTACATTTATGATTTTTGTATATATATAATGTTTATATAACTCATCACCATTAGGATACTTTTAAACATGTAAAATATATTTTTACTTGTGATCAAGGTTTTGTACACTTTTTCATATGTTATGAGGTTGGTGATATCATATCATAATGGGATTATAAGTATTGTACCAAGTTGATTTAAGTATAAAAAGTATAAGTATAAACTAGTAAATAAAGGTTCACTTAAGAAAGTTGTGATTTAAAAGCATTGTTAAGGACTTATTATCTTGGAACTGGACCCTCTATTGACTGATGGTCAATACCAAATATGTAAGATATATGGTATATGATGTGGTAAAAGACTTGTAATAAAGTGATTAATTTAAAAGTTACAAAAATCAAGTTTAAAACATATTTTTACAAAAATATTCAAAAAGGGCTGATTTAAATTCGAACTATAAAGTATACATTTTATACTTTTATAAAATACTACATATTACAAGGATCGTAAGCATATAAAGAACTTGAAAAACCGATTTATAACGAAGAGATACGTTAATTACGAGTTTATGATAATAATACTTTTTATAAAAATAATTTTTAAAAAAGTTACTGTTCATCAGGAACATTTATTTTTGGAAAACATCATAAATAAATAGAACTTTTAATTACGAGAACGTACTCAAAAGAATCGCTAAAAACGGAGCTATAACGAATGAGATACGCCATTTACGGGTTTTACGATAACTAAATTTATAAAAAATAACCTATAACATGTGTGAACATAAAAGTAACTATTCACCAGAGGCGAAGGGGGGGGGGGGGGGGGGGGGGTGAAATACAAAAATGTCATAATTTTGATACGCGTCTTAATACGAAAACGTGTCTTAAGAAACGTAAGAAAAACTGGCTAAAACGAGAAAGTTTACATCACTACTTTTATAACTTGTGCACTATTATTCATAGATGAATAGTGTGTTGGTTCGTTTTTTTTATACATTATTTTGCGCAACATTTTGGATCCCAACTTAAATAATATTTATACTTGTTTTAAACTTTAGAATTTATTTTACAAAGGCTATTAAACGAGTTTACGCGAATTATACTAGTTCAAATACATTATTATTATTTACAAAGGCAATTTTAAACAATAATTCACAAACACAATTAGATGGAGATTAGCGATATAGAATATGTATATTTTATAGTAACTTAGTACTTATACGACCGATAACTACTTAGGTTGCTTTCGGATATTTCGTGACGCGGTTTACCCATTTCATTCACTCTACTTATTCTTCACTTCACTCTAAGGTGGATTAAAAGCCCCATCTTTTTTCTTTTAATGGTTTTCTTAAACTGTTTTCGGGGGTGGTGAAATACGTTGCTTCGTTTTACTACCATAAACTTATTGCTTCTATACTTATGTGATACATGATATTTTTTTTCTAAAGCTTGATTTGTTTACTACATGATTGAGATCGCGGAATACCTATTTTGTGTTTGAAAACCGTGAATTTAGACATAGATTATTTTACTACGACACAAGGGTTTTAAACTGAATGCTAATCCAGATATAGTACCTGACTATTATTCCTAAGTTACGCACAGTGCAAATTAAGTCCCTAATATCATGAACCGTCAATTGCTATTATAGTGAGCGGTAGTTTTGTGGATAGATCTATCGAGACTAACAATCCCCACCAAAAATTTATGGTCACAAGTTGATCATGGTGCATTTAACATTTAGAGGAACTGTAGGCTGTTTTGGCAGACACCCTACCTATTTAGGGCAGACATACAGTTAAGGCTTCGGTCCATGACTTAGTGCAATAAATATACTTAGACCTTGTGATTTGTTTCCCCTTGTCTACTTACTTGTTTTGGACTTCGTAAATACGTACTTAGTCCGCCATCACTAAATCTTGTGATGCACTAAACTGCTTAATTATATCAGTATTTCTTGACTTATTGAATCACTACCTGGATTTCTGAACCGATACTTTGAAATGTTGTAACGCTACTTTTTCTACTGAAATAGTACTTAAATTATTTCAACATTGCTTTTACTTAAACCTATGAATTCACCAACATTATTGTTGACGTTTTAGCATGTATTTTCTCAGGTTATTATTTTGCTAGCTGAGCATTGGGAGCATTTGAGTCGCGCAGATATATTTTTGAAGGCTTAATAACTTGAGTACCATTCGATAACGTTTTAAACAAAATGTTTCTATTGCATTATAAATGGGATCCTTTGTAAACTCTGATTTTAATATATCAAATGTGAAATTTATTTTAAACATCTCTTTTGAGGTCGTTTTCTGTGACTTGTGCGTATGAACTATGAAGTAGCACCCCAATGTTACCATTTCGCTGCGTTGTTGAAATTTTGGGGGTGTTACAGTAAATAAGGGAATGGGATTTATTATGAAAAGAAACCCTAGTTTTAAGGATTATATTTTATTCCCATATTTACTTTGCATATATTGGACGTGGATAGAAGATTACTGATTTTTCATAACTACTTCCGTATATGTTATATATGGATGTGATTTTATGGGCTTCTTCATGCTTGGGCTGCTAATGAGTTATTGTTTATACTGCTCTCTTTTACAAATTAGTACTGTTCGTCCTTTGGGTTAATACTGCCAGGAAGTGTATTAATAATGCCAACGAACGACTAGTACTGTCAGTGAAGAATTACTACTGCCAAGGAAGCATTAAAGTCCCAAGTTTACATGTTGGTTCGTGAGTACAACTGTAGTGAGTTTTTAGTTTGTGCTGCCAGAATGGAGGTTAATGCTGCCAACATAAATGGTTAGTGCTGCTCGCTGAATGTTAATACTGCTGGATTAGTGACAGATCAACGACGGTTTAATGACAGATTAAGTGTCACCAAAAGACCATGGGAGGAAGGTGTCAACAGATTGTAACAGTTCACCAACAGTTTAGTGACAGATTATTTGTCACTAACAGATTATTGTGACAGCTTTATGACAGAAAAAGCGTTGATGTTTGGTTGGATGTTTGTACTGCTAGCATGTTTCACTTAGTACTGCTGGGTTTGATTGTTAGTACTGCCAGAGTACTTTGTACTGATAATGTTGTCCGAGATAAGCAGTTAATACTGCTAGTTATATTCGATATCGGACAAAGGGCAGTTTTGGTTTTCGGATGGATTTGGATCTCGGACAGAACTATTTTTCGAATAGTTTATTCTTATTGATTTTATGGCTAGTATTTTCATAGATTTATTGCAGATGTGATTACGAAGACAGTTGATTATCACTTATTTGATGTTGTAGTTGAGTTTCACAGATGCGTGTTCTTATCATATCTTAAAGTTATGGTTGGATTTTAAGATAACTTGTTCGTGCATAAATGGTGTTGACGAAGACTTGACAAATCTAGCAAAGGTGTGTGATTTTTCTTATGGTGCTCAATGCTCACATTTTCTATCACTTAGTATGTGTCGCATAGAAGTTAATGATTTGGTCAGAGATTGCGGATTTCTTATATTTGGTCTTGGGATGAGTTAGAGTCACGTGGATAGTGCAAGACATAAGACACAAGTTTGGGAGATTTTACTTCTTCATCAAATTCGTTATACTCAGTTTTCTTCTGTCTGTAATCCTTACATAGGCCTTTAGGTTCGGAGTTTCAAGAGTCATGGTCAACATATGGGTTTTATGGGAACGCTTATTGTTAACATGTTTTAACACGCTACATGCACCACTTGAGGGGAAGTGTTTCGTTACTAGTTCTAGTCATTTATTACTACTGCTAGTTTATATTTCTACTGCTAAAAGTCATTTTTCGTATGTAAACATATTGGTTTTAGGGGAAGCTTATTGATTAAATGCTTAATCATCTATATGCACCACTTGAGGGGACGTGTTTACAAGTTACATATCTATAAGAAGACCCCTATTGAATGATTATAAAAAGGGGAAGAAGACTACAGAGATATGATTTGAAGCATATTATGTGTGGTGACATAGTTAAGGATTCTAATTCTTATCTTAAGTCAAGGGGAAGCATTGAAGATTTTGTTTGTTTTGTCATCATCAAATAAGGGAAGATTGTTGGGATTCTGGATTTGATGAGACAAAGTGAATAAAAGAATGAAACAAGATGGAAACAAGAAGGACTAAAATTGTCATCATGAAGTTCTACAAGATGTAGAAGGAAATAAAGATTTGGTCAAAATCATATAAGAATGAATATTAATGAGAAGATAATTAATTGATTCTCTTATTAATATATTAATTAGTTTTCTTGTAAGCCTAGGACTCCTTATGCTATAAAAGGAGGTCCAGGCATTTAGAAAAATATTCATCCATAGCATAGTCGACTGATGAGAGTCGAATAGTAAAGGGGTGTGTGTGTACACCATAGTTAGTAGTTAGTTAGTAATAGACATATTATAGATGTCTATGTAGTAGTTAGTAGCCCCAAGTTATAGTTGGGGTAATAGGGAAATCGTTCAATGAAAAACCTTGTTCATAAAATTGATGTTCTTGTTTATTCCGTTGCATATTATGTTATTCAATGTTATTATATCCTAGATGGGCTAAACGATTTTCAACAAATATTTCCTTTTTAATTCACCTAACATAACTCACTTGACAAGCATAATAAAACTAGTCACTAATTATCATAACTAAACTAGCATAAATAAACATAATCAATTAAGCTAAATTATCAAAAAGATATAAAAGACGAATATGCTTGCTAAGTGACATGAAAAGATCCATAAGTGTGAATTAAAGTTTTTAATGACGAATTACTACCCGTAAAAGATTTATTTTCTCACAACGTTGGTTTTTATTGAAAATAATTTCTTATAAAGGTATTAATTACTAGATTTGATGTTTGATTATTTCTCCGAATTTTGACCTTCGAAATAATCAAATAAGAAATCTAAATAATCCTAAAACTATTAATCAAAAATCCCTTTTTAAATTCACATTTATTTCACTAATCACAATCACTTAACAAGCATAAATAAACTACTCACTAAGCATACTAATTAAGCTAGCAACAATAAGCATAAACATTTTTAAACTAAAAAATAAGCTACAACTATTAATAAGAGAAAAGGAAAAGAAAGAAGAACCCAATTGAAGAAAATGGAGTGTCGATAAATGTAAACCAATCCGATTTTAAATTAATTAAACACTAAAGATAGTAAAACTTTATTAATTATATAACTATTCTCCCCTCATAAACGTTGCCATACTTTTATATACTATGATAGCCTTAAAAACTAAAAAGCTTTAAACTTTACTAGTAAAATAAGCTTATAAGACCCATAAGCTCCTCGCCTAAGTGTTGGATCGATTTCATCAACATTAAAACAATCAAAGTTACGATAAACAAGATAATAATAAGCTAGAGATTAATAATAAAGGAAATAAGCTAATTAATCAAAACATTAGATCTAAATCACCCGAAATCTAGGTGTTCAAACTTTTGGACAAGTAATCAGGAGGAGGGTATGATTAAGGATTTAGATCTAATAAAAATAAGCTAGAATAAAAAAAGGCAACAAACTTTATGCTAGAAAATAAGCTAAAAGTAATAGATCCAAATCCACCGAAAACTAAGGTGTTCAATCATGTGAACCTCGGTATGATTAAGAATTGGATCTATAAAAAATAAGCTTGAATAAAAATAAGCAATCGAAAATAAGCTAAAATAAGCCTACTCGAAAAGCTTTAAACAAACATGAATATAAAATAAGCTTAGATGAAATAAGCTATAAAGAAGCTTATTCGAATATAAGCTTAAGATCCAAAAATAAATAAGCTAACAAGAGCTTATTAGGAAAATAAGCTAAAAAGAAAGGAGATGAGATGAGAAAATAAGCATAAAGAAATAAGCTAAAAAAAATAACACCAACCTTTACCAAAAAGCATCTTCATTAATCAAAATAAGCCCAAAAGTACAAATAAGCTAAAACCAATAAGCTTCAAAAGCTTTTACAATAATCCCAAAATAAGCTAAACTATTCTACTCCTACACTACCTACTATGTCAAAATAAACCTAAATCTAACACCAAGAAATGAGCTGCTTGAGTGGTTTTTATAAGGCCTCAACCCCAATGGCAAACTTGTAATTAAGTGTGGAGGAAATTTCCACGAAATTCATTGAACCGCCAATGATTGGATCTGAGCTATCTACCGAGTGTCTGCCATTGAAATATTCCATAGATCCACCAATGAGAAAGCCCCACATGGCATTCTAGAAGCAATCATTGTGGTTCGGGTATCCCGAGCCAACAACCGAGCCACTACCTCGTATCCGAACCTGTTACCTCGTACCGAACCTGCAAATCTGACACCCAATCATTAGAGTGCCACGTGTGGCCTGCCAGCTGTCGCCGGCGCCGTCACCGGAGCCACCATCGGACCACCGGTCAATGGCGGCGGTCAACGTTGGCCAGCGACGATCAATGGTGGCGGACTACCGTGGACAACCGCCGGGCCACCGTCAAAACAGTGGTCTGGCCGGGTCAACAACAAGGTCGGGTCGGGTTATGGACGGGTCGGGTGGCCACGTGGACCACTTAGAGAGTGCCACGTGTCATGAGGAAATAAACCCTCACCCAGACTCGAACTCAATACCTCTAGGTTATGAACCTAAGGCATCGCAAGAGACCAACTGCGCTAGGCAGTGATCTCATTATATATATATATATATATATATATATATATATAAGAAATTATTTACTTAACCCTTATTTAATTTGGACTAGGTTATTTTAATAAGAAAGGTTTAAAATGGGCTCGTAGGGTACAAATAAGAAAGGTTCACAGGGCAAGTAAGGTACCGATAGACTCTTAATTTTGTGCTCTTTCTAATAGAGTGATCGAGAGTTCGTTAGAATCTCGATAAACGTGAAAACGTCGTCAAAAGTCATCCAAAAATTACCGTTTTTGCTTTGTTTTCAATTCTTTGTACCTATAAGACATAAAAACACAAAACAAACATATTTGCAATATAATTAAGCATATTCTAGTGTTATTAGTCCAATTTATAGTGATTTCCGGGGAATAAATGATGTGTGTTTAAGCACACATCATTAGGCATTAGAAAACTAGTGATATCCGTACCTTCAGATAGACGTCTAGTGAAACGTGATCTAAATTAAGTGAAACCTCACGTTTGGTAAGATAACTAGAATAAGTATTTAATGCGTGTGGTGTACTATTGGAAGGTGAGAGCGTCTGACAGGTAGCGCCCTTCTAGGTTATCACGTAGAGTGCGTTTCTGGCCAACTCGCCGTTGAATTAGAGAAATACTTCACATTACACTAACAAGGGTGTGACAACGTAATAGATTAGATAGAGTAACTTTGAAGTGGTGCATGATTAAGTGAACACGTTTGTTTACCTATGCGAGTCCACACCAATTTTACTTTTTCTTCATAATTAGAAGTAGTTTAGATTAGTTAAAACCCCTTTCTCAAATTAATTAGATTTTACTCGCTTTCATAAAAAACATAAAAATACAAAAATACTCTTTCTTTAACCTTTAGATCTTACTGATATATAATTCAAACATACCTCACTACACTACAACGATTATGACTCTGCCTAGGAGGACTTACTCCAAAAAGTACCTCATCATGGTGTCGATCTTTGGCTCCAAGTCCAAATCTTTTACGACCATGTCAATCAAGCCACGAGGCGCGACATCGACCGCGCGACCGGTGGTAAACTTCATGACAAAAGTGTCAAAGAATCGTGGGAAATCATTGAGGGCATCGTCCTTTATGACAACGAAAGTTTGAATGACCCACATGATCTCGCCAAACCGGTCAAGGCAAGTCTAACGCTTGATGGAAGCTCAAATTGCTCCTAAACCATCCATTCAAGTGTACAAAATCGCTTCTTTATGTGAGATTTGTAGTGGTCCTCGCTACACTAAATATTGCATGAGGAATCCCGAGCAAGCTTTTGTCAATTATGCATCTTCGTGTATCGATGAAACGGGAGGTAAGTGGTTCACTTTCAAACCCGAGAAAAACATTTTTGGTGATACATATAGTCCATCTTGGAGAAATCACCCACACTTTAGTTGGAGGCAACCTTAAAATTCTCAAAATAATTTTTCAAACTCACCTAATCGTTTTCAACCAAACGATTCGTCCTCGAACCGTACCTTCTATAACAATCCTCAACCTTTTAACAATTAGTAAAATCTCGAAGGATTGGTGTCCAATTTCATGGCATCTCAAGATGCTCGTTTGTCTAAGTTTGAAGCCGATTTCAAAGAACAACTAAGCGAGGTGACCAATAAGATTGACACTTTCTTGAAGGTTATCAATGACCGAATGACGGGTGTACTACATAGTGACACCGTTAATAACCCGAAACTAAACATCAATTTTACCTCTTCATATTCGTCTGCTCGTTCTTACTCATAATTGGAAGATCCACAAAGCTCTTCCAATCCTTTCCAATCGGTCAATACTATCAAAACGTGTTTCAAATCAACAAATATTTTGCCAAAATGCCAACAACAAAGCAAAACTGTTATGGTCGATGAAAATGAAACACCAAAACCAAAAGAACCCGAAAATGCTTTAGAAGAAAATTTTAAGGATATGTATCTTAATCTACCGGTTCTTGAAGTTTTAGCTCATGCTCCTATATACAATGCCATTTTGGATAAATATGTTGGGAGTCTTGAGTTACGGAAAAATAGGTCCGCACATTCAGAGTGAAATACCAAAGAAAATTAAAGATCCCGGGTTATTCATCTTACCTTGTAGACTAGCGGACTCCAAGCCTTTTGATACCTTAGCCGATTTAGGGTCATGTGTGAATTTAATCCCATTGTCTCTTTTCAAAAAAATTGATTTATTAGAAGAGACAGAAAATGTCATAGGGTTAGTGGATGAAACTAAAGCTTATTCCATAGGAATTGTAAGGGTCGTTGACGTGTATGTAGGTAGGTTGAAGCTTTTGGAAGATTTTTATTTCTTAGATATGGAATTAGACCCCACGTTCCTGTTACTTGTAGGAAGATGATTTTTAGCAACCGATAGTGTCATAATAGATTGTAAGAAATCTAAGATGGCGGTAGGAGAATGATACACTAGGTCGGTGTTTGGAGTTAAAGGAATTGACCATGGCAAAGAGGAAGTGCCATATTGGACTACTCAAGCACGACGACAATCTAATGGCCCCCGATGTCACATGGATATCATAGGTTCCCAAACCCCCTTTGATTTGTCGTTGGAGTTTAGGTATTTATTTATTATCAAGTTTTACATTTATATTTTGTCGACTATACCTAAAACAACACTAACGAGCAGTATATCCGATCAGATGTAGCTTCGTTGGTAAGTAGGGTGTCGATCACTAAGAGCGAGAGCATTAATCTTTTAGTTCTATCAATATTTTGGTTAACTAAATTAAGTTAATTTAAACTATGTTAATTCTAATCTATGTTAAACCTATGCTAAACCTAGTTCTAACGCATAAAGGGGGGTTTTCAGTCTGAGAGACTGGCACAGGTTTGGTGGTAACTTAAATCAATTTAAAACACAATAACACACGCAAGCAGATAATCAAAAGATAGAAGAGCGGTCTAGCCAATTATAAGAAAACTGTATTAACCATGATTAATCCAATTAAAATGTTGGTTTGTTTATTTTAGTGCAATGGGTGCTTATTTCGAGGCGGCATATCATTCTAAGATTTAGGCGGTACTTCTTCCTAAAACCTAGACACGTAGAATTCTATCGCAATTAAACGCATCCGCATAAAGCATCCTATTTGCTGATCATAATCTATCTTAGGAGATTAATAATGGTGATCTTATTAAACCCTAGCTCATCGAGACTTTACCCACTTACTGCTTAACGGCTCTTTATATACTAGTAGTCCACTTTCCGAGTCTTTACCAAAGGAATAAGAACGCTATACTAGGTCACTTGCTAGAACAACTTATTCCCTTAAGCGATTGGTAAAGATAGGTCAATATTTGTGATCCTATTATTCTAGATATGTAAATTGCGGATATGGGAGCCATCCCGGCATCTAGCTAGCTAGATATTTTGCATTCCTAGATCTAGTTGAATGATAGATCACATACTTAGGCACATAAACAAGTATGAATTGATAAAAATAATCAACAACCAACGATAAATTAAGCAATCGATATAAACAAACCAAACATTTAAATCTTCATAAACATGGCTAATACCCAAGGGTATTAGCCCTTAACCATTGTAACTAATACAGGAATAATAATCAAATCAACCAAGGTAAACTAACTGAGTTAAACGAATGATACCAAAAATCGAATGATTATTAGAGTATAGGGGATTACAAGGTGTTTCCTATGGAATTACAAGCTTTGCTTGACCTCTTCTACACTTCTGAAAATTGACTTTTGTGGTTAGGGTATCGAAAATTTGATCAAGCACACCAAAAAGTCATTTTTAGGTTTTATATGTATAGTGTTTGGAATAGGGTCGATACGCCGTATTGGTAGAAGTCAATACGGTGTATAGAGAGTGTCTTGGAGTAGGGACCACGTTCAATATCTTTTAAAATCTTCGTATACTATATCTTGGATACGGCGTATAATAGCTTCTGGATACGGCGTATAGGTCTTCGTGGTTTCTTGTAAAGTGCAGGCACATATATGTCGTATCTTCCTTGATGGATACGGCGTATAGTCAGTCGGAATAGTTTCTTCAGATTTCTTCGTTTTAGCCCCATAATGCGTGCCTTTTAGCTAATCTTCACAAAGTACTCCATAATTACTGCAATTCTCAAATATAAACGATTAAGTACCAATTCATGAAATAATTATGCAAAATGGGTAATTTACATGGGATAAATAATGTTATAAAAGTGACGTTATTTGATGTCATCACCCTTCTATCTAGAATATGACTTTATAAATACAAATGCACCTGGAGAATAGGAAATAGCTAGGGATGCCGAACTTAACCCTTTTAAGGATGTTATAGTATTTAGGAAGATGGTTGGAAATCCTAGGAGCTATACCAAGTAACCTTAAGCGTAACAAATGGGAAACGGAAGACATGTTCGATGATGATTGGTGTTGGGAAAAGTCACAAAAAAGGAGATGGTGCGTGGCAAACTAAGATAGAGATGATTGATCCCGATGGAAAATTTGATAAATACTTTCGAACAATGCCTACAACTATGAAATTATCTGAAAAACATAAGCCAAGCGATATCCTCGACTTGGACCACTTTTATGATTCCTAGGAGTATGACTTTGAGTCTAGCTACAAGACTCATAAATAAAGAAAAGCGCTTATTGGGAGGCAACCTATTTTTTACGTATTTTAGGAGTGTCATGTGTATTTCATTTTTGTTATTTATTTTATATGTTTGAATGCTATGTAATCATGCTTTGTTTTGGTTTTAACTTCGTTTTAATTACATTCAAAAGTATTTTGCATGAAACAAGTGTCTCCAGAAATTAATTGGTTAATAAGAACCACATCAAACATGTGAAATAGATAACTTAGATTAATTCACATTTTATGTTTGTTTGAGTCATATATTTGTACTAACCATTTTCATAGCCAATGCAGTAATTTTTTCAGAAATATATATCAATGATTTTATGCGGGTATAGTTGTTTGTCTTAAATATTCAGGTTATATTGGATAAGGAGAGTCCGTGAGCTCTTAAGATTTCCACTTGGACGATTCTTAGATGAGGATTTAGTCGGTTTATCATGTTTTTTCTTCCATATTGAGCAAACCAGGGGAGTACTAGTTTCTTTTTCTTTTCATTTATTTTTCCTTTCTCATTTTACGGGTACTTTTAGAACATTGAGGACTGTTCATTCATTTGCATTTTTTTTGTTCTTAAAATGATGTGTAATATACCGAAACATAATTTAGAACGGTAATGTTGGCCTATATTTAAATTTTTTAAGGACATATATTTGGTGAAACTAAGTTTTAAGAGCGTCTTATGGATAGAAATTATATGACTAGCATAAAACTTTACCACTCAAAATTTTCACCCCAAAAATGTGAGGTTCCCCCTAGATCTTTAGAAATAAAAGCATTCATCTTTAATGCTTGAGTGTACCGGTAGTATATTAGATTCTAGAACTTGTTTTAGTGATGCATCCGAAGACTGCTAGTGAGATCACATTCGTGTGATTAGGATTTACTAAGTGATAAGAGGCATTAGGATAACCCTTGTTTTTAGCTTACGTTTGTTATAGTTATTATGATCTAATTGGTCATATAATCTGTAACACCCCCATTTTTACATATAGCAGTGGAAGCTAATCTAGGGTATTACTTCAAGGTATAACAATCATTATCACAGAAAACGAATCAAAAAGAGTCGTTTCTAAAAATTTAGTTATCATTTATTATTTCATTAGAGTTTTTACAAACGAA
>BQNB010157042.1:0-12381 GCA_026074375.1 Tanacetum coccineum | reverse complement strand
CAAATTCAGAAACACACATGTTAGATAAGAGAGGATAAGTTGTGTGTGAGTTGTCATGATGTGACATATAGGATCCTCTTGACCATGTTTGAAATAGATGGTTAAGATAAGAGGAGTACATTTGGTTTTGTGGCAAGATCAAGGGTAGAGAGGAGGTTGTGTTTGTTGTTTAAGTGAGAATAGAATGTCTGTGAGAGGAGTTGTGTTTGTTTGAGATGAAGCATCAATCCAATGGCTGAGAATAGAATAAGGGAGTTTGGATTAATGACATGGCTTGATCAATGGTAGAGGTGAAAGTGTGTTTGTTGTGTTAGTTTGAAAAGCAATCTAAGGGTTGATAAAGAAAGAGTGTGTGAGCTTGGATTGGTGACATGCCTTAATCAAGGGTTGAGATGAAGTAGTATGTGCGTATGTATGTAATTTGAATTGTATGGAGAAGAAGATGAATAGTAGATATGTGGTGGAGAATGTTTTGTAAATATATAAAAGATTTTAGATGGGAATGTAGGAGACATAGAGGTACAATAAGTACAAGATAAGTACATTGTTTAAAGGAATATGAGTTGGCGTTATTGAGGATAAGATTTGAGGTTTATTTGGTGAAGAGTTATGTAAAGAAGGGTGTTTAGGCTTGAAGAGTGTTTAGGAAGATAAGTATAAAGTTGATGGTGTTTAGGAGAAATCAAAGGATTGATTTAGGTTAATAATCACATTGCCAATAAGATAGAAAACAGTGAGCGCATGTGATTATTGGATGGTTTAAGGAAGAAGATGATTAAAGTGTGTGTAAAAGAGATGAAATTACTAGTTGGGTAAAAAAGGTAAACAAGTGATTAGATAGAATGGGTAGAGGTATTGTGTAGAAGAAATGAGGACTTGTACATGTGAGGAATACATGTGAGTTTGTAAAACATTTGTATAGGTAAGGAAGTGAGAAAAGTCAAAGTATAATTAACTTCCAAATACCACAAACTCAATTAGTCATTTAGACTTTAATTCATGATAATCAACAATGGATTTGATCACTAATCATCTTGATGCAAACAAGCTAAGTGCTTTACTATAACACCCCCAAAATACGATATGCAACGGAATACAGCATTTGGGGTGCTACATCACGATACAATTACACAAGTCATAACAAACAACTATAAAATAGATGTTTGATAAATAAATTTCATTTATTTCGGTTGAAAAGAATCATAATACAAAGGTCCCAAAACTATCGTAGAAAATTTATTTCTACAAGTCACATCACGACTTCATTTCTAAAATATTTCTATCATTTATTGACACAAGTTCACTGAGTCACCGTCCTTGATATCCGCGTTATGTCCTATCCAAGCCATCTTCAATACCTAAACCTGGGATACATGCTTAAAAACGTTAACAAAACGTTGAGTGAATTCATAGAGTTTACACATAACAATTTGAATGCATATTTGGTTCCACAAAACAACCATAACATTGCTCATATGGCAAGTTACATAATGATTTCCAACTAAATGAGCCCGTGTACCGAAACTTAACACATTCATCCCGTAGGATAAAATAATGATGTTTATTTGTCATCATTAAAACATAAAGGAGATCATAGTCAATGTTTCACCAACAATCGCCCCCTTTTTGATGATGGACAAACTAATTGTTTCGAAAATGCAAATAAAATTACAATATAGCGAACATGAAGACACATCGTTGATGAAAGTTTGAGTCTTAAAATAGCTCCATGTATTGTATGGCCTCTTTTGCTTCCATAAGTTTCCGTATTTCTCACCATTATTCCTTTGCTTTAATAAGCTTCATGGCTTTGCTTTTCTTCTCCCCATTTTCTCAAAAATCAAAAAAGGCGGGATCTTGGTAATTAGGTTAGAAGGTTGATATCCTTTGTAGAAAGATGAATATTATCATTGTACGTGTCCCCATACATCGTTGCTCCCCTATGTTCCAATTGCGGGGATCCATGGGTCAAGTGCATCACTTCGAAAGTGTTTCTTGGTACAACTTAGCAACAAGGAGGAAACACAAAACAACAAAGCAAACAAAACATATTCACTGTAAAAGTCCAATATTGATCTTGTTGATTTTTAGACTTATATATATTTTATATTTTATTATATATTATATATTTAGTGTAAAATTCTTCGATCAGTGACCAAAGCAAGTTTTTCAAAAAAGGGTGTAGGGGTTGGAGAAGCGTCGGATCCTGTCATGAGGAAGTGTAGTAGGTATTAGGGTTTGGTGAGTGAGGTTTGTATAGGGCGTGGTGTGATGTTAAGGTTGGAGAGAATATGGTACGTAACTTCTCACATTAAAAAGAATAAGATACAAATTGTGACTGTGCACAATCAAAATAACTCGTGACCTAGCACGTTTAGAGAATGATCGTGACCTAAGCACGAATAAACATAAACACGTGACCTTGCACATTTAATAAACAGTTTGCGTGAACCGAGCACGACTTAAAACAAAGATCTGTTTAGCATGATGATGGAGGAATAAGGGTTTTAGGATCAATATAGTATGTGTGGCGTGATACCATGTAAATGGTTGAAACTGTGTGTGTCTTTCATTATCATTTGATACAATTATATATGGATTACAAGATAAGAATGAATATACAGATAAGAATGAATGACAACTGGATAACTAAAGTGTGATGGATAATTGTCAATTAGACAATTAATGTTTGATTGTCAATCTGTCCGGTTAACAATTTGATATGATGTACACAAAATATAATAATCAGTTCCTTTTATATTAACTTAGAGTAAGGGGTATCACGGTTAAGCAAAGCCATGCCATTTGAGTTTTATCAGTGTCACATCATTTCAACACAATCTCAAAATACCCCTTCCCTCATAATGTACCCCAACCAATGCCATTTAACCATTTTTTTTCTCACCAATGCCATTTAGGCTAGTTTCTTTATTCCAGTATTGATTATTTGTTTGTCGTTTTCTACGTTGGTTAGCCAACGAAAATGGAAGTGACGAAGGTTTGGCTAACATATGGCTAAGATTGGGGTGTGGTGGCTAGTGTGTGACGAAGGCCACGTAAGAACTGGCGAAGCATTTAGCCACCATACCACTTGCTCTTACATACTATTGAGAGTTCTTTGTTACAAAGAATAAATATTATTATAAGTGAGTTATAATACAATTATAAAAAACGGCGATGGGATAAAGAAAAGCTTGTCGCTGAAAGTTGAGTTTTCAACTTCTACTCAACTACTCAAGGCATTTTATTTTGAGTATTAATAAAAAGTGATTAGAACTAGTTCAACATCTATATTTTGTAAGAGAAGATACAAAAGAAAAAAATGAATCTGACTTTTAATTAATGAAAGAGCTTAATTTTAAAATTGAATATTTTAATTAGCTAATAAAATTCAAAATTAACTTTAATTCGATCAAATTTCATCTAAATTTCATTCATCAAAATAAATGTGTATAAAAACACATGTGTTGATGTTATTAATAAAAAAGCTAGAACAAGAAATAATTTATAAAACTTTAGTTGCTAAATTTAAAATAATTTATAAAGACCTAAATAAACTTATAAGTTCTTCAATAATTTTGTAAAATTAATAAATACACTCTTACACTTCAGTTTATAAGCGTGTATCCGTCGCACCCAACGAGATTCCTTTAGGATCGGGATACTCTAAAAGTGAGTAGTCATCAACGCAACATTAAAAGTTTCAAGCTTTCTAACACCCAAGCTACCTTCACATTTCGAAAGACAGACAACCTCCCCGAATGAGCTGCTCAATATCATGGATGATACGAGTAGGTAAAATAAAAAGAGAAACCCAATAAATGTGCATCGAAATGATGACAGATTGCACAAGTTGTAGTATCCCTGCAAAAGATAAAAACTTGTTTCTCCGATCATAATCCTATCTTGCACCATTTCCACTAAGACCTTACAATCCCCCATATAACATACAAGAGAAAATAAGTGAAATAGCAAGGTACTTTATCGGTAAAGTTCCTTCTACAAATGACTTAGAGTTGAGAATAGACAGCTTCGTATGATTCAATACATTGCAAAAAAAGCAGACATTTTAGGGATACTTGGCACAAGACCGGATACTTCTTTAAACTATTCTAGCACCTCTTAATGACATTTACAGAATTAGTATCCCTATGAACAAATAAAAAGAGATCATTAACAAAATAAACATTAATAATCTCTTGTTTTTTACAGTGGTTATGTAATCTAACAGAGTTGAACACATGGGCTTTATGCTGCAAAATGAGAGTTAAAATTTTCATAACCACAATGTAAAGATATGGGGACATGAGGTCAGCCTGTCACAAACCTCTTCTACCTTTGAGAAAAACCATCTAGAACCCCATTTATATTCAAAAAAAAGGTACTACACACACATTCCATAATCTAGTTAATCATAGTAGCGTGGAAACCATACCCAACCAGAATGGTTCTTATGAAAACCTAATTCACCATATCATATGCCTTTTAAATATCAACTTTAAACACACATCTAGGGGGACCTCAATCCAAATGATAGTTATGCCTAAGTTTTTGTGTAATAAGGATATTATCAAAGACCCCCGGGAAAAAAGCTGATTGATTATCACTTACCAATTCGCCCAAGCTATCTTTGTGGTTTGTGATATCCTTACTAATGCACTTATACAATACATCAAGATATAGGGCGAAAATCATTAATTCGAGAAGGAGTTTTTACTTTAGGAACGAGAGTAAGAATGGCATGATTAAGCCCCTTGAGAAGGACCCTAGTAGAGAAGAATTCTCGAATTGCATGACATATAACAACACCCACAATGTCCTACGCACCTTTTGTTGAAAAACCATGTGGTCCTAGAGATTTATTATCTCCCATAGATAACATGTCATCCTTTATTTCTTCATTAGAAACTTGACAAACCATAGGCTCAGCCCTTTCAGAAGAAAAACATTTAGAGAATAGCTCAATATTCATAAACGGACTAGTAGCACCCTCCATACCAAGAAAACTATTATAATGAGACATATGCATTTGCAACCCTATTCCCATTATGTTTTACACCATTTATATGGGTCGCATGCTTAAAACGATTCCGAACCCCCTTGCTTTTCACAACCTTATGGAAATAGGCACAATTGCAATCACCCACACGCAAACACTCAATCTTAGCTTTTTGTTTGAGAAAGTGTTCCTCATTCAAAGCTTCATTAATAGCCACTAGATAGGTAGCCTCGTCTTCACACAACTCAATATCAGACGAGTCAATATATAAAGATTTATTAGCTTCATCAAATTCATGTAGAAGCGTGTTAACTCTCTCATGAAGGTTGTCCTGATATTTTAAGAGCTTTCTAAGAGGTGTTTTTAGTAATTTAAGCCTTTTTAACCACCCGAAACATATGATAGCCATGCACATTCATTTGCCACTCTTTTGTGACCAGACCCTTGAAATCCTCTTTATGAATCAACAAGTTAGAAAATTTAAAGGGTTTTGGTTTAACTTATTCACCTTTGGAATGTTCACAACAACGGGAGAATGATCTGATACTGTAAGGCTGAAAGATAACAAATGACCAAGGGAATACATCAATGAATTCCAAAGTCACCATTACACCATTAATCTTCTTTAACACACCACCATCACCTTTCAGTTTCTGAATCCATGTATAATGCAACCCCAAACTATTGATGTCCAAAACATTAATATTAGAGACATTTCTTGAACTCGAGCATTGAAATGCTAATAGAAGAGGCCCCACAAGATTTATCATCCAAGTTAAGGGCTAAGTTAAGATCACCCATTAAAGCACATAATTTACCTCGAACAAACATGTAGAGTTGTGGATGGGGGTGAAAACGGTCTTCTTGACTTCTTCGAAGTTTATAAAACTTCAAGTCTCAAAGAACCGAGTGGTGTAGTGATATATGTTGGTGAAACATTTACTAGGATATCCTTTATGTTTTAACGATGATAAATAAATATTCGCAAAACGTAAATTAACTAAAGATAGCCAAAATCCGCAAAAAGGATTTTGTGAATCTGGCGCGTGCGTGGCCAGTGCGTCACTCGCGGTATCCGTTTTTACAGATTTTGTTTGTCGGCTTTCCTCTTACCTGACACATGTGGAAACTTTAATAAAAGTATGTATATGAAATTTTAGCATTTTAGAACACTCCAAATGAGGTTTAGGCTTAGAGAAGAGCAAAAATGAATTCTCCTATTTTTCAATAAAATGCCAACTCAATTCTTTTATCAAACGCCTCTAGCCAAAGCCGTAACTTCTTTCTAAACCTAGTATGAACATACTTTCAACATACCATCAAACGAAAGTATTCATTTGACCTTAATCTGAATTTACGTCGTTCCTAATCACGTAACGGGTTTTACTCCCTTATTTGTCAAACTAAGTCAAAGGTCACCTTGCATAAACGCATCCTTTCCCATTATGAGACATGCTTTAATTGAGATTCAAATCACTTATCTTGTTTGCATCCAGATGATTACTGATCAAATCTTTTTTTGATTATCATGGATTAAAGTCTAAATGACTAATTGAGTTTGTGGTATTTGGAGGTTAATCTTACTTTGAGTTTTTGTCACCTCTTTACTTATAAATGATTTACAAACTCACACATATATTCCTCACATGTCTTCCCACACATACAAGATGTTTTCACAAACTCCCACATTCCTCCATACAACACTTCTATACCATACTTCCTACAACACATTCTTCCCAATCATTTGTTTAATCCTTCTTACCCCAACAAATGATTAAACACTCTTTCTACACAATCTTACAACATCCTATACACCTTTTAATCATTTTTCAAATCCTTCTTACCCAATAAATGATTATACCTTTCACACACACTCTAAACATTCCTTTCTTTAACCATTCCATAATCACTCTTGCCCACTCTTCTCTCTCTTATTGGTAAAGTGATTATCAACCCAAACAATCCTTTGATTTTATACTTATCCTCACTATATTCACACTTCTTCCTACTAAACATTTGCAAGCCTAAACCTTCCTCACTTAAACATTTCCATATCTTATCCTGACATGGGATAACTCATATTCTTTTACACCATTGTACCTTGTGTACTTCTTGTCCCTCAACATTCCAATATAGGATCCTCCATATTACATCAAAACATTCTCCACCATATATATCTCCTATTCATCATCTTCATCATCTAAATTTCATACATACACACACTCTTTCATCTTAACCCTTGATCATGCCATTTCATCAATCTAACTTACCTCATTCACATACCCTCTCTTGATTGAAATTCACATTATACACACATACACACTCCTCTATGCTTACATTTGATCATGCCAATTCACCAATCCAACTTACCTCACTCTCATACCCTCTATTTTTTGAAATTCAAATAACACATACATACACTCTTCCATCCTTACTATTGATCATGTCACTTCACCTATCCAAACTACCTCATCACCATATCATCTCTACCATTGATTTTGAATGTGATCATAGGCTTCTTTCCATCACATCAACATTACATCATGACAACTCACATACAACTCATCTTTATCCTCTCATCTATTTCACATATGTTGAAATCCAATTTGAAATTTAAATTTTAAATTCTTCCTCATCCACACTCCCTCTCTAAGTTTAGAATATTCTTTTGTACCCTAACCAACTTCTCAAACTTGATTAGTTTATAACTATATCAATTACCTTGGAAGAATACCAAAAATGCCCTTGTCCGATAGTTCTTTTCTATCTTTTTTGATATCAAACAAACAACCCCTAAATCTCTTTTAAACACTTCACAAGAAAGCAGTATCCAAATGGCTATTTTGTTAGTTGACCCTTGAGTGTAAGAATGATTGAAAGGTCCATAGCGTAAAGTACAATAAGGGTTAACGAATTGCGTGGTATATAAAATCTAAAATACCCCGAAGAAAATACACCAGGAATTAGGCGCGCTGACGCGTGGGCGCGCGCCACTCGAGAGTTTTTTGCTAAGTTATCTCTAGAAATTAAAATCTCCTTGGGATTATGCCTATAATATCTACCCTTGGCCTTTGTATTCCTCACCTCTTGCAAGCATTCTTTCCTCTCTTTTCTTTTCTCTTATCCTCTAAATCTAACATCAAAGTGTTTCAAACTTCACATCTTATCATTCTTTTGAAGTGAACACATCTTCGCAAGAGAGCCACACAGTAATAATGCCTAACTTTGTGTGTTTAGTCAGGTCTTCTTTCTCATACCCTTATCTATTTAGAAATCGAGTCCTAGGTTAGGATAAGGGCTTGATTCATATCAAACAACTTTATTCAATTTGTTGTAAGAGGAATCTTGTATGTTAAGAGATCAAGCCTAGATCATTAGGGATCTAGTTGGGGTTTTGGTTATACTTCTAAGGGGAAGTTCTTAGAGATCATAAGTTAAGTCGAATCACGGGTTCTTAGGGGTGGATTCCGTGGGTGGAATACCGTAGGTAGTAACTCTTCTTTGTGGGCATCGATCTTTGTGCATATCGGTGGAGTTAAATCGTAATATGATTTATAGTCCACCATAAGGTTTATACTAAGAATAAGTATAAGGAGTCGTGGTCGTAATTGGACGGTAAACGAAAGGACTAAACCCCTCTCCTAACAAACAGTATATATCGAGGTCTCTCTCTCATCATCTCTCCCTAACCTCAGATCATCACTCTCTCTAATCTCGTCAAAACTCCTCTCTCCTCTGTATCTCCTCCTCTCTCCTCTCTCAATCTCTCTCACTCTTTTCTCGCTCGTCCCGTCGTCCCCCCTCTGTCAGCATCTCTCTCCTCTCTTCCTCTCTATCTCCTCTCTCTCTTCACTTTCTCTCTTTCCCCATCTCTCCAGTTACTCTCTCTCTCCTCTCACTACTCGCTCTGCTCTCTATCTCCATCTCTCTCTTCCCACTCTCTCTCTCGTCCATTCTCCTCCGTCTCCCTCAATCTCCTCTCTCACAGTCTCTCTCACTCATCTCTCGCTCTAACTCTCTCTCTCTTTAATCTACTATTGTTTCTGCTTATAGTATCATCACACCACCTGGTTATTTGTGACTTGAAGTTTTAAAAAAACTTCAAAAAAGTCAAGATAACTGTATTCACCCCCTCTCTACGGTTCTACAATCAACTTAGCTATAACAACGATAAGTAGATGGAGAAAGAGAGAGAGAGAGAGAGAGAGAGAGAGAGAGAGAGAGAGAGAGAGACAACGATATATACGGTTTTGGGATGGGGGGTTTATACCATCCGTACGTCTAGTTGCAAATCTACAACACCGATACTATTACTCTAGTATAATCCTTATGGTGGAATATAAACCGTATTAAAACTTTGCTTCATCGATATGCACTAAGATCAGCGCTCACTAAGAAGAGCTTCTCTATACTGTATTTCGCCCTCAGAATCCACCTCTAAGAACATGTGATTTTACTTTTCTTTTAGGATCACTAAGATCAACTAAGACCACTAAGAACTAGATCTCTAATGATCTAGGCTTGATCACTAAGATACAAGACTATCCGTTACAAGAACCAATAAATATAAAGTTGATAGATGAATCAACCCTAACCAATCTAGAGAAACCAATTCTAAATAGAAATGGTATGATAAAGAAGACCCATGACTGCTAATTACACAAGTATGGATAGGTACATGTGTGCTCTCTTGCGGAGTAAGTTTCTTCAATAGATTAAAAGATGAGAAATTTAAGAACACGAGCAGTGTAAGACTAAAAGGATAGGAGAATAGAAAATGAGAAGAAAGAATGGCAAGTAGGTGAGTATACAAGTAGGCAGGACATATTTATAGGCCGTGAAGAACCGAAATTGGCTTATCCAAATAGACACTGGCGCATCTACCAATCCACGCGCCAGAAACCCATCTTAGGTTTTTTATCCCTTTTTTTGGCTTTTTAAATACCCGTTCTTGCTAAACCCCTAATTGTACTTCGCGCCTTGAACTTTCTATTATTCTTACACTCATGGTCAACCAACTCAAATAGCCATTTGATAGAGAAGAACTATTGGACAAAGGGTATATTTGAAGTATTCCTCAAAGGTAAATGGTTTAGTTAAAAACTAACAATGGTTGAGTGAGTGAGTTGGCATGGTTAAGATAGAAAAAATATGCCAATGGAATAATACAAACTTGGTGAGGAAGTGAAGAAGTGTAGATGTTGGAGGAAAAGTTTGAAATTCAAACAATAGACACGTGGGATAATTATGTAAAAGAGTGAGTTGGGTTGATGTGATGGTTTGGAGCCTAAACTTAAATTCAAATTTGATTTGTTAGGGATACGGATAAGGTTGGGAGGTGTAGTAAGTTGGATATAAGTTGGATTAGATGTGATGGTGATGTGATAGAAGGGTGCCTAAGTTTCAAATTCAAAATTCTAATTTTGAATGTTAAGAAAGGTGGTAAGGTGGCAAGGTATGTAAGAGAAGCTTGGTGAGTGTGTGAGTGTGTGATTTGAATTCAAACCAAGGAGTGTGTGAGGAAAAGTATATGGAGAAAGCTTTGAGTGTTTGTGTAGTTTGAATTCAAATGGATGTGTGTGTGTGTGAGTTGAGATGAAGAAGAGAATGAATAGGGGTTTTGTGGTAGAGAATGCTGAGATGTGATAGATAAGAGCCTACGTTAGATTGTTAGAGGACAAGAAGTATAACAAGGTACAATGGTGTAAGGGAATGTGAGTTGTCCTATGTGGGTGTGATTGGAGAAGGTTTATATGGAGAAGGTTTAAGCTTTATAGTGAGGAAGGTTTAAGTGATGAAGATGATAATCAAATGATTGATTATATGGGTTTAATCATATTGCCATTAAGAGAGATTAGAGTTGGGCAATGATGATTATGGAATGGTTTGGGGATGGAATGTTTAGAGTGTGTGGAAGGTGTGAATAATCACTTGTTGGGTAGAAGAGATTAACAAATTATTAGGCTAATGTTTAGAGGAGAGTATAATGTAGGTGATGTATAAGGAATACTTGTTTGAGTTTGTAAATCATTTTTATAGAAAAGGTGGGAAGGAACAAAGTAGGATTAACCTTCAAGTACCACAAACTCAATTAGTCATTTAGACTTAAATCCATGATTGTCAACAATGGATTTGATCATTAATCATCTTGATGTAAACAAGCTAAGTGCTTTACATCTCAAGTAAAGCATATCCCATAACGAGAAAGGATGCATTTACGCAAAGTGACATTTGACTTAGTTTGACCAATAAGGGAGTAAAACCCGATACGTGATTAGGAATAACGTAAATCCGAATTAAGGTCAAATGAATACTTTTGTTTGATGGTATGTTGAAAGTATATTCATACTAGGTTTAGAAAGAAGTTTTAGTCTTGGCTAGAAATGTTTAATAAAATAATTAAGTTGGCGTTTTGTTGAAAAAAATGAGAGGATTTATTTTTGCTCCCCTCTAAGTCTTAAAATCATTCAGAGTGTTCCCAAATGCTCAAGTATCATGTACATAACTTTATTGAAGTTTTCACACGTGTCGGGTAAAAGGAAAGCCGATAATACAAAATCCGTAAAAACGGGATCGCGCCAGGAACATAGTTTTGGTTTTTCGAATTTTGGCTATGGTTTATTATTTTAAGTGTTGCGAATGTTTACATGTTATCGTCAAAACATAAAGGATATCCTAGTCAATGTTGTGCCAACAAAACAGTTTGTGAACAGCCAATTTTTTTGCCATAGAAGCCTCCTATGAGCGTAACGATTCTTTGCATAGATAAACGAACAAAAATACATTTTCTTGTCTGCTTTAAACACATCAAGTCGGTGCAGAATTAAACCTGATCGAGTCGACGAGTTAACGGCATCACAACCAAAGGATGACGCTGTGAGAGATGAAACACTATAAATACTTTTGCATTGTCTTTACATTTCCGTGTGCAACTTTTGGGAGATAAACTCTAAATGGTTTTGGTGATGCTTTTGCCCTTTTTCTAGCCTTGTAAACACGATATTACATCAAGACAAGTATTGTTTATTTAATTCAATAATGTTTAGTGCTTGTGTTGATTATATCTTTACTTCTTTTTTATGGCTATGCTAGGCTAGATCACTTAATTTATATTTAGGATTGCATGAAACTTGATTAGTTTATAATTCTTGTGTCATATTGATTCTTTGATTAAGTGCAAGTGTTTGGTTAAAAGCAACTATTATGATAACTGCTTAATAGCTCATCCATCTAATTATTTGTATAAGAACACATTAGCTAAGATACTTGGTCAACTTGCGCGTTTAGTTTCCACATCCCTCTAGTTAATTGGCTAAAAGAAACAAACTAAATACCTGAATCATAGAATAATTATATGACCGTAACGTGAGGTTAATCTACAC
>BQNB010157041.1:0-15200 GCA_026074375.1 Tanacetum coccineum | reverse complement strand
AGAAATGGAATTTTGCATTTAATAATTTGTGAACGTTTATTTTTATTGTAAACGTTTTTACATTTTGTTATTATCAAAACGTTGAGAGGTCAAAAAATATAAACAACGTTTTTTGGACATTATTTGTATTAACAGTGGTTTTTGTTTAAATTAATGTTTTTGTTAAATTTTTGGTTTTTGAATTTGTGTATGGTTTTTTTTGTTAAAATATGTTATAATTCGACTATGTGAGCAACTCCTCGATCATCTTGCTCTTTAAGAACTGAGCTGTCATATAGTAAGACTCGTTCATCTTCCACACATTTTAAAAAATCATATGCATTAAAAATCATATATGTATAGCCAAAATCCAGCCTCTCGTTGTTGCCGAGTATATGTGGCTAATTTTGTTTCTTAGCTATGGAGAATATTTTGAATATCATCAAGTAATACTTCAACTTCTGATGTAATGCCCTTGAAAAGCTGTATTGAATTTGTGGACGTCAAAGTACTATAGAATATGTGCATAGAAACAAATTTTTTTAGAGAATGTTTAATCAAAATCAGAACATACATCCCCAAAAGCAGAGGAGTTTTGAGAACTTAGGAATCAAGACTTCCAAGTGTTGACTGTAAATTTCCATCATGTTCATTCGCTAGATCATCCAAAGCTTTAATACCAGAACCATAGATTGTTTTCAACTAGTCTAGACCAGCTCGAAGTTATTCTGTTAAAATATGTCTTTTCATCAGATAATAAATCCATGTTTTGATTATCACCAAATTTGTATCCATTCCCTGCTCTCCTATAGCACCAACATGTTGTTTACATTAGTTTAGGATTTAACAGTGAAAGATTATACAAATAATGACATGATTATTTTTTTTAAACAATCATATTTGGCTTTCATTTTATAGTAGCGATCTTCCTTGAATTTTTTTCCTGAAAGACGGTATAAGTTAGAGTATGAAATGACCAGCCTCTTCACATTTAAGAGTTTCTTGTGTCGCAAATAGTGCTTATCTAAGTTCCTCAGAGTCAGCAGTCAACTCTTTATTCTCAATCAGCAAGAGTCACATATTATATTGATAATCAAATAACTGTGCAAAGAAGCAACAAATATGATTCGATGTCACATTTATTATCTACGACACATGTGTAGAAGCAGAGTTTTTCATAATCTGATGCATTAGTTATTTATTTAGAAAAAACAAACCTATATCGGCTTCGATCATTATCCTTTTGTTTCATACTTAGTTTTCTGATATATACATACCTGGTCGAAACATAATTTCTTCGTCATCACTGATCCATATACGCTTGACCCATATTAAGTGTGGCTCCTATTTATTCAAAAACTATTCTCGCATTTGAGTTTAGTTTTCTCCTAATTAAGTGTGCTTAAGTTTAACCCGTTGATGATAGTTTTTCAAAGCGACCACATCTAAGTACCAGACCTAAAGAGCATGACGCTGGTTCATAACAGTTTATATATCATTCATGATTTTTTTTAGATCTAAGGGACCTTTTTTAAGACGGCCTTGTATATGCAGGCAGGTTTTATATGTAATCTACTATTAACCTTTTACATTAAAAGTAAAAAAAAATGCATACTTGTCGGTCGTTATCTGCTGTAGGACTCTTGTTGTGAATTATGCTGCAATAGCGATCCATAATTCTGCTATGGTGTGGATTTGGTAAATTATATTTCATATAAGTTTGGATGAAATCCATATACTATAACTGCATATACCGAGTGAGCCAGTGGCTTTAATCTTTTATGATTTTAATATATATATATATATATATAGTATTCTAGGTAATATAAAAATTGATATCTCACCGATATCTCATCGCGATAACCTTTATTTCAAATCTCGGTCCTTGAACAATATTTGAAATCTGAACGAGATAACTGCATAGCTTATATATTATCATAATTCTTTTAAATTTGAACCAATCTCGACATAAAACTACAACCTACATGTCTTGAAATAATCTTTACACGAAACATGCGCACCATCAAAATCTCGACACAAACATACTTCATCCCCGTATCCATTAATGCATCAATACAACCACACTACTAAATCGCACTCGATCAATAACGGAACCTTCCTGCCTATTAGATGACCTATCTAACTTATTATTCATCACAATCTAAATCATTCAACCTAATAAATTACCACAACAACAAAACAAAAAAACAACGCAACACCAAGTACAAATACCGTAAACAATGCAAATAATAGTGAAAGCCACATACCTAATAATGAAAACCATAATAAAAAGTGAACCAATTGAATTTTCAAAACATACACCCCTAGCCGCGATAGCCTCCTTGCACCATCCACCGTCACAACACGGCTGCAGCACAGAGCACCATCTTGTAGCGATGGAAAAGATTGATGGTCGTCTAAACCTACTATGAAATTGTCACGATAGCCGTCACCTCCACCTTCGCCTTGAGGTCTACCAGTCCATATCCGCCTCTTCTTCCTCTCTTCATTTCAGGGGAATAAGGTTAAAAGGGCAGCATTAAAACTGCTAAACGTATTAATATTATATATATTATATTACTTTTTATATATATTTATAGTATATTATATATATATATCCTATATACTAGTTTTGTAAGCGGGCGGGTATCGCTTTGGATAATTGTTTAGTCAACGAGGTGTGTGTGAGTTTGGCTTATATTTTTAGTGTTTAGTGTATTTGGACTGAAGGGATCTAAATTGTTCATTTATTTCAACTTTGGGTGTTATTTTGTTCCTTAAAATATTACAATGTTTTGTTTGAGCTGGTCTATTTTGGACTCCTTAATATTGCGTCATCATAGTTTTATAATTTTGTGTCCCTTGAATAATATATTCTACATTAGATTATTTTGTTAGTTCGCCGTATTATAGTTTATAATTTTTAGTCCCTTGAATAATAAAGTCTACATTAGATAGTAGGTTGACTTGTGGTTGTGGAAACTAGAGGGGGGGGGGGGGGGGTTGAATAGTTTACACGTTTGTTTTACGTTTTAAAAGTTTACTTTCAAAAATCTATAAATTCGAGTTATATGTTCAATCAAATCACAATATGAACAAACAATAACTATCTAAACTAAAACAAGATAACAACAATAATAATGTAAAGTGATAAGGAAAGAAACAAGCAAACCAAGACACCAAGATTTTATAGTGGTTTGGCTACAAAGCACCTCTTCACCCTACTCCACTCCCTGAGTATCCGACTTGAGATTGTACTATGTCAACAAGCTCCCTTTAAGCGGAGAAAACTGTTTACACGTCGCTTACTTTATTTTCCGACACTAAGCTTAATGTCGAGTCCTAATCTTAGCAAGAATCAATCTACCACTTCACAAGATATACACACTCACATGATCTACACTATCAGATTTACACAATATTCGAATCACTCAAATACACAAGATAAATACAGTAGAAGTTTGGAACTTAGAAGAAACGAGGAGAGATCACTAATTAACACTTCGTTTCTTGACGAATACGAGTGTTCTTCTCTTGCACTTGAATGAGAGGAATGATATGAGAAAAAGATATTAGATCACTTGAAACAAGATCTAAGTATGTTAGTGATCAAGAGCTTTAGTGAGAGAAAGAATTTTAAGAGAGAGAAAGAAGTGACTAAAAAATTTTATGCAAAGAGGAATTATTTTTCTGGTAGGAACAGACCAGTATTTATAGACAGGGAATCCCAAGGGCTATCTAGGGGCGGTCCTGGCGGACCCTTATATATAAGGGGGCCGCCAAGCTATAAGGGGGGCGCCACTAGACTCTGCTTCATTTTTTTTGTCTGTTTGTGAGGGAGGTTGTATCTGGTGGAGAAGGTTTCGTTTTGGGGAAAAATTTTGAATTTCAAATTTTATGTTTTTAATAAAACTTTTCTTTTAATTAGAAAATATTTTATAAATGTATTTTTGAGAAAATACTTTTGTAGTATTAAAAGTGAGGATTTAGAGAAAAATATTTTCTTGATCACTAATAATGCTTAATTATTTTCTTTGTCTATACCTTAAGTGATCACTAATCTTGGAAATGGAATTTTGCATTTAATAATTTGTGAACGTTTATTTTTATTGGAAATATTTTTACATTTTGTTTTTATCAAAACGTTGAGAGGTCAAAAAATATAAATAACATTTTTTGGACATTATTTATATTAACAATCTCCCTCTTTTTGATAATGACAAAATATAAACTCATTTTAAATAAAATTAAAGATGTCAAATTATTAAATGAGTTATGTTCCATTTCTCCCCCTTTTAGTCGAATTCAAAAAGAATGATCATCGAGTTGTTAAAGGAAGAGGGAAATCGACCATATCAAGGGATCTATATCAAGACTCTCCCTTGATGTATGCTCTCCCTTGTTTGGGGGCACCAAGGGATCGATCATACGAAAATTATGTGCTTCAAAACAAGGTTAGAAGCACAAGTGCAAGACAATATCTTTCAAGTAAACACGTTGTATTTAATTTAACAAAAGAAGAGTTTCATTCAACCAACAAGAAACTCATACACTAGTACATCCAACTAATACATTCACGTAACATAAGATAAAATTATAGACATAATAATACATAGATCTACACTATTAAGTTCTTGAAGATTAGAAGATGCCATAATTAAAAGATGGGTGTTTATTATGAGTTGAAATTAAGCTTTTGAGAGTGATTAATTATGGAGAGGAGGATGTAATGGAGGATAAAAATTGAGTGGAAGGACCAATGATGAGATATTTGATACAATTAATGTCATCTTTTAATGTATCCGATAGATTTCGAGTATCCAAACAACAATGACAAAGTTCCGAATGAAAATTTACTTGATCTAAAGAAGGTGGAGGGATATATGGTGACGTAAGAGGTGAAGGATTTGTTGATTCAATTTCTTGTTGGCGATTGATCTCAAGAAGATTAGATAAATGATGAAGTTTATGTGCTATTTGGTTTGGAGATGGGTTTTGTGGAGGTGAGAGAGATGGTGGAGAATTTGTTGCAATAGGAGAGACGGGCGTATTTCTATTAGGTGAAGGAGATGGTGGTGATGGTGGGAGATTATGTCTTTATCTCCAAGGGTCAAGAATTGCCCTTTGGTGTTTTCTAGAATAATTATGAGTAGATTTGCTAGAAGATGACATTGAGATCTTGATGAAATATGTAGAAGAGAAGTGTAGATTGATATGGAGAAGAATGATGGTTATATAGAAGGATTTTGGGAAAAACATGGTATTAGAGAGTGAGGATTCTAGGAGGTGTTTTGTCTAGAAGGAAAAGGATGATTGGACATAAATAGAATAGGGTCAAAGTTGCAGAAAAAAGGGGACAGGAAAATTTCATGGTTTCCTGATGGTGGTCCTTATATCAGCGGTGGTCCCATATATATTAGGGAGCGCCATGTATTTAAAGGGACCGTTTTCTGGATATTCACAAAATTTTACAAGAGTTTGATCCTTTTTCAGAGTGGTCAATGAGGATTAGAAGAGTGATTATGGCATTTCCATCAATTTAAGAATCACATATTATATCTAAAGGAGTAAATAAGTCATGTAACATGGCTAAGATGAGGCATATAAATGACTAAGATGTCTACTAAATGTCACATAGCAATCACTAAACGTAATTAGAGGAAGTTACACATGATTATAAAATATCATAATAATACCTAGTTTAAGTCTTCTTGTAAGATAATCCTATCAAACACACGTGTTACGTTACTACATCTATGTTACGTGTGATGATCATGATGTGCACATAGATTGTCTTTAGAATTCTCATTAGTTAAGATGATATGTAAACGATTCATTTTAGTTGGATAGGATATGAAGTTATGATTGTTTGGAGATAATTTGGTTAGACTATCAAGAAAATTTGACAAGAAAAATCCATATGGAAAGATGCCATTGGATCGATGTTTAAAGTCATTTATTCGATTTAGAATGAAATGAGAGATGTTGAAGGTTATGGAGGAAGTGATAAAGAAAAGCATATAGGCTTCACAAGCTGACAATAGAGTTTTATCGATATCTACAGTACATATGATGTTCTTACGAATGAGAAGATTTTCCGCTTTGAGATAAGGACATAGTTCTTCGAGGAAAAGATTACAAGGATCCTCAAAAGCAAACGTAAAACCATTTAAACGTTTCTTAGTTATATTATAAATGATTAAGATTGGATGTGTTAATTTGGTATAAAGAGTATCCTTTGTTGGAGTGTTGTTGTGTTTATTGATGGATTTTAAAGACCACTCATTGTTGTAAAAATAGTGTCTTTCAAACGGAATATTGAGTAGTGTTCCAAAATCCTAAAGTGAAGCACCAAATCTCTTTCCATTTATTTCAAACAATATTATCCAAAAATCATTTACAAGAGTTAGTTCAAACATTTGATAAAATTCGTACATGAATTTTAGATATAAATTTCCTTTTAAATGAAGAAAGGTTTGAAATCCAGTTTTTTTAGGTTCTTTTATAAGATACCTTTGGAATCAAATGTTTCATCAACAATTCTTCTTTCATGAATGGGTCGTAAGGGTATTTTTATGAATGATGATTTTTGTGAAGAATTGGTGTGTTCAGTAAGGTAAGATATATGGTGAGTTCTTGGTCTTTTGTGTCTTTATTGAGACATTCTTTTGTTCACCTATCATCAATAGCCATATTTTAGAAGACATTACTTATGAGATTTATCATTCGTTAGGCAAATGTCCAATGTGTGCTTATATGCAACAAATGTAGAGTAACGATTAACTCAACCTAAACATAAAATCCTAAGAGTTAATCTAAGTGCTCCTTAATTTGATTTTGCTCATCCAAACAAGTCGAAAAATACATATGAATTATGTATCTCAAAATTTGTTTGTGAGATCATTATTCATGTATTTGAAAATGTTTTTGGATTGGATTAACAATGCATAAAAATAATTTTATTATGTTCCTAACGTAAGTGATTTGAAAATAAAATTGGGGTTTTGGTTCGAAATCAATTTATCAACAAATTCACAAATGTATGCAAATCCTATATCTATGGAAAATATATTAGTTATACATTGTATCCTAGTACTCTTAATTGTACAAAATTAAAAGAAAAATCAAAAATCCCCAATTTCAATTTTTGATGTTCATCATGAACCCTAGACTCAAATTGAAAGAAAATAGATGAAATGACTTACAATTAATGATCTTTGTGATATTAGAATTGATTATTAGTGTTAATTTGATCTTCAATTGATGTTTTAATGGTTGATTTTGAGTTTTGATTGGCTTTTGGGTCGTGTTCGTCAATGGCAGCAGGAAAGGGGGTGTTTGTTTTTCAGTTTTGAAAACTTTGTTTAAGTGTTCCATTTTGTGTTCTGCTGGTGGCGGTCCCATATCTCCCAACAGTTCCAAATATATTGGGGGCCGCCTATATAGGTGCCGACCTCAGTCAAGGGTTTTTGAACTTGGTTTTTGACAAAAAATTTACGAAGAGGAGTGACATTTTAATTTGCATTTTGCGAATTAAATATGCATAAAGGAATTCGGATGAAGTATTTAAGTTGTCACGACACGGAATGGAACACGGACTAGAATTAAGACAGAATAAAGAGAGGCGGACACATTAGGTTTATGAAATGTGTTCCATCATTCCTAAACCTAGACGTAGATAGTTAAACAATTTATGTTTAAGGGTTTAGTAAGGATGTTGGCGAAGTTTTCGATGGACGACACTTTTTTAATTGAGATATGTCCTTTCTGGACATTATCACGAAGAAAGTGGTGACGTATTTCGATGTATTTGGTACGAGAATGTTGCACTGGGTTTTTGCTAAGGTCAATTGCACCTTTGTTGACGCACATGATGGTAACTTCATTGAGTCGTACGTCTTAGTCGATGAGAGCTTGTCTCATCCATAGTGCTTGTTGACATGCCTTTCCGACGCTTACGTATTTGGCTTCAGTAGTGGATATAGCAAGAGCGGTTTGTTTCTTCGAGAACCAAGATTTCAAACAATATCCCATGAACGTACAAATACCGCTAGTGCTCTTTCGGTCCACATAATCTCTCGCATGATCAGAGTCGGCATATACCACGGGATCTATGCCAGTCCCCTTAGGATACAATAATCCTAAGTGCGTAGTGCCTTTAATGTATTGGAAGATACGCTTAACCGCTTCAAGATGAGAGGTTTTAGGAGCCTCTTAGAAGCGGGCAAAGAGGCACACAATAAACATGATATCGGGCCTACTTGCCGTTAGGTATAATAAACTACCTATCATGCCTCGATACTTGGTACTATCTACCGACTCACACTCTTCATCTTTCGTGAGTTTAGTATCAGAGGACATGGGGGTTTTCATTTGTTTAGAATCTTCTAGACCAAATTTCTTAAACATTTCTTTAATAAAATTTGATTAATTAAAGAAAATACCATATCCATTTGTTTTATTTGTAATCCAAGGAAGAAGTTAAGTTCAGCCATCATGCTCATCTCGAACTCGTCATGCATGATTTTGGAAAATTCATCACACATGTCTTGACAAGTCGAACCGAATACAATGTCATCGACATATATTTAACTAATGATGAGATTTAACCTTTTCTTCTTAGTAAAAAGAGTGTTATCTACCATTCCTATTTTATATTCATGATTAATAAGGAAAACTTTTAATCTGTTATACCAAGATTTGGGCGCTTGTTTAAGACCATATAAAGCTTTCTTTAATTTATAAACGTGACCCGGTTTTTCAAAATCAATGAATCCTGGAGGTTGTGCCACGTAAACCTCCTCATTGATAAAACCGTTCAGGAATGCACTTTTTGCATCCATTTGGAATAGTTTAAAATCTAAGGAACACACATAAGCTAATAATATTCTAATTGACTCAAGTCTAGCAATCGAGGCATAAGTTTCATCATAATCGATGCCCTCTTGTTGTTTATAACCTTGAGCAACTAACCTAGCCTTATTTCAAGAAACAATATCGCTCTCGTCTAACTTATTTCTAAATACCCACTTAGTTCCTATGATTATAATATTCCTAGGTTGAGCAACTAATTCCCAAACGTTGTTAGCAACGAATTGATTTAATTCTTCTTGCATGGCGACTATCCAACTTTCATCTCCTAACGCTTCATTTACATTCTTAGGTTCTATAGTTGATATAAAACAAAACAAGTTACTTTGGTTTTGGGCTTGTGACCGAAGGGTTCTCTGGTTAGGGTTTCCTATGACATTTTCTAATGGATGGTTCCTAGATTCCTTAATGTTGACTATTTCATCAATCTCTAAAGTTTAATCTACAATGTCATTTTCTATGTTTTTCTTTTCGGTGACCTTAATTGCTTCATCTTCGTCTAAGTCATCATCCACCAAGGGTGATGTCTTAGAGGGTGGAGGAGTTTCGTTGAATGTCACGTTAAGTAATTCTTCGACTTTCCTAGTGTGTTTGTTTAAGATGATATAGGCTTTACTATTTTGAGAACAACCTAAAAAGACACCTTCGTATGACTTTAGGTTGAACTTGGTATGGTAGTCTTTTGTGTTCAAAATGAAGCACTTGCTTCCAAACACTCTAAAGTAATCTAGCATAGGTTTTCTACCTCATAAGGGTTCGTAAGGTGTTTTTCTTAGAATGGCTCTAATGAGAATTCGGTTGAGAATGTATGTTGAAGTATCTATGGTGTTACACCAAAAATTTTGTGATAACGATTGCTTATTCAACATTGTCCTACGCTTTTCTTGAAGTGTCCTATTTTTCCTTTTGACCATGCCATTTGATTAAGGAGTGCGTTGAGCCGAGAAGTTATGTGTAATACCATTGGCATTACAAAACTCTCCAAATTTCACCTCATTATCAAATTCTCTACCGTGGTCAGTTCTTATTGACACTATTAAACAACCTAATTAGTTTTGGATTTTCCTACTAAATATTTTGAATTAATCGAAAGCTTTGGTTTTATCCTTATGAAATCTAGTCCAAGTATACATAGAGTAGTCATCTACTATGACTAGGGTGTAACGATTTCCTCCGTAACTCCATACGGCGGATGGACCAAAGAGATCCATATGGAGAAGTTCTATGCATTTAGTCGTTGAGACCACATTCTTAGATTTGTGACTAGCGTGAGCTTGTTTTCCTATTTTGCAAGCATCAAAAAAATATTGATCAAACTTAAGCTTAGGTAAGTTTCTAACTAATTCCTTAGAGGCCAACAATTAAATGGGACACATATTTGCTGGTCCTAATCTTATATGCCATAAGGTGGAATTTTCATCAATCGTTGTTAGACAAATTTAATCCTTTGGCTTATTTCCTAATTTCATCACATATAAGCCTTTCTTCCTAATACCTCTACCTATGGCTTTAACGTCCTTAGTGTTTTCACTATCATGTTCAGAGAAAGTTACTCTACACTTATTGTCACATATTTGTCCTATACTTAGCAAATTAAATCCTAAGTTATAAACATGTTCAACATTATCTATTTTGAGAGGGTCATTAGAAATTGTACCTTTGCCAATGATATTACCGCCAAGATTACTACCAAAAATGACGTTACCTCCATTGTATGCCTTGTAAGTAGAGAAGAGCTTTTGGTTGCCCGTCATATGTTTAGAGCATCCGCTATCCTTAATCCATTCGTCGGGCTCCAAGTCGAATCCAAGGCATATCTCATTTGATGCGCGAGCTACAAGACACGTTTAATCTTTGACCTTTTCATCATCTTCTTCACCGTTATCGCTCCAAGAGCCTCCAACAAATGCTTTTCGGTTCTTATCTTTCGGTGGTTTTGGACATTCTTCAATAAGATGATTCGGGTTGCCATATCTAAAGTATTTTCTATCACCTTTACCGTTCTTGTCATTACAAATTCTTTGGTACGTCTTTTTGTTATTCCGAGGTTGTCTCACGAATCTACCTCTTATTTTAAAGAACTTATTGAAGTCTCTTTCCGCCATGACGTACTCTTCGTCTTCACTACCGGAAGGCGAACACTCTTAATAACTAGTTTCTTACTTAGCCTTTAAAGCAATAGATTTTCTTTTAACTTTTTCTTTGATTATTTTATAATCTTTCTTGATGATCATTTCTTGAAATTTGAGGTTTCCGATTAGTTCATCAGGAGATAGTGATGTTAAGTCTTTCGACTCTTCAATCGTCATGACCTTTGATTTCCATTTAGGATGTAGAGCTCTAAGAAACTTCCTTACGTAGTTCTTACTAGAATAACCTTCATCAAGATCTTTAAAACGAATTGTTCATACTGTTGAACCAAAGGTCGATCTTATATCTTTGACTTGGCTATTACCTTGATGGGTGATTAACAAAGTTTTCCAAATTTCTTTTACCATATTACACATGAAAATTCTTTCATATTATTTTCTTGGCAAAGCATTGTAAATAACCATTTTTGCTTTATTATTTTTCGCAAGTCTCTTTTTGAGATCATAGGTTTGTTTTTCAAAAGGGGTAACCTCATCTAATTTGGTTTTAGAATTTTGTACAATAGGTTGAAAATCACCATTGGTAATCACATGCCAAAGATCTAGATCTTTTGATTTAATATATGTCTTGAATCTATTTCTCCAATAAATAAAACTATTGCTTTCAAAGAGTGGTGGTGTTTATCGATCCAAGCTTTAAAATACAATTTATTTTAAAAAGTCTTGAGTGACCTTGCTTTGATACCAATAGTGGAAACTAGAAAGGGGGTTGAATAGTTTACACGTTTGTTTTACATTTTAAAAGTTTACTTTCAAAAATCTATAGATCCGAGTTATATGTTCAATTAAATCACAATATGAACAAACAATAACTATCTAAACTAAAACAAGATAACAACAATAATAATGTAAAGAGATACGGAAAGAAACAACCAAACCAAGACACCAAGATTTTATAGTGGTTCGGCTACGAAGCACCTCTTCGCCCTACTCCACTCCCCGAGTATCCGACTCAAGATTTCACTATGTCAACCAGCTCCCTTTAGGTATAGAAAACCGTTTGCACGTCGCTTACGTTATTTTATAACCCTAAGCTAAATGTTGAGTCTTAATTTTAGCTAGAACCAATCTACAACTTCACAAGATATACACACTCACAAGATCTACACTATTAGATCTACACAATATCTGAATCACATAAATACACAAGATAAATACAATAGAGGTTTGGAACTTAGAAGAAAGGAGGAGAGATCACTAATTAACACTTCATTTTTTGACGAATACGAGTGTTCTTCTCTTGTACTTAAATGAGAGGGATAAGATGAGAAGAAGAGATTAGATCACTTGAAACAAGATCTAAGTATGTTAGTGATCAAGAGTTTTAGTGAGAGAAAGAAGTTTTAGAGAGAGAAAGAAGTGACTAAAAAATTTCGTGCAAAGAAGAATTATTTTTCTGGTGAGAATAGACTAGTATTTATAGACATGGAATCCGAATGGCTAACTAGGGGCGGTCCCGGCGGTCCCTTATATATAAGGGGGCCACCAAGTCTATAAGGGGGTCGCCACTAGACTCTGCACCCTTTTTTATTTTTTTCTAGGGGAGGTTGTATCGAAGGTTCCGTTTTGGGGGAAAAATTTGAATTTCAAATTTTATGTTTTAATAAAACATTTCTTTTAATTAGAAAATATTTTGTAAATGTATTTTTGAGAAAATACTTTTGTAGAATTAAAAGTGAGGATTAAGAGAATAATATTTTCTTGATCACTAATCATGCTTAATTATTTTGTTTGTCCATACCTTAAGTGATCACTACTCTTAGAAATGGAATTTTGCATTTAATAATTTTTGAACGTTTATTTTTATTGTAAACGTTTTTACATTTTGTTATTATCAAAACGTTGAGAGGTCAAAAAATATAAACAACGTTTTTTGGACATTATTTGTATTAACAGTGGTTTTTGTTTTAATTAATGTTTTTGTTAAATTTTTGGTTTTTGAATTTGTGTATGGTTTTTTTCTGTTAAAATATGTTATAATTCGACTATGTGAGCAACTCCTCGCTCATCTTGCTCTTCAAGAACTGAGCTGTCATATAGTAAGACTCGTTCATCTTCCACACATTTTAAAAAATCATATGCATTAAAAATCATATATGTATAGCCAAAATCCAGCCTCCCGTTGTTGCCGAGTATATGTGGCTAATTTTGTTTCTTAGCTATGGAGAATATTTTGAAGATCATCAAGTAATACTTCAACTTCTGATGCAATGCCCTTGAAAAGCTGTATTGAATTTGTGGACGTCAAAGTACTATAGAATATGTGTATAGAAACAAATTTTTTTAGAGAATGTTTAATCTAAATCAGAACATACATCCCCAAAAGCAGAAGAGTTTTGAGAACTTGGGAATCAAGACTTCCAAGTGTTGACTGTGAATTTCCATCATGTTCATTCGCTAGATCATCCAGTGCTTTAATACCAGAACCATAGATTGTTTTCAACTTGTCTAGACCAGCTCGAAGTTATTCTGTTAAAATATGTCTTTTCATCAGATAATAAATCCATGTTTTGATTATCACCAAATTTGTATCCATTCCCTGCTCTCCTATAGCACCAACATGTTGTTTACATTAGTTAAGGATTTAACAGTGAAAGATTATACAAATAATGACATGATTATTTTTTTTAAACAATCATATTTGGCTTTCATTTTCTAGTACCGATCTTTCTTGAAATTTTTTCTTGAAAGACGGTATAAGTTAGAGTATGAAATGACCAGCCTCTTCACATTTAAGAGTTTTTTGTGTCGCGAATAGTGCTTATCTAAGTTCCTCAGAGTTAGTAGTCAACTTTTTATTCTCAATCAGTAAGAGTCCCATATTATATTGATAATCAAATAGCTGTGCAAAGAAGCAACAAATATGATTAGATGTCACATTTATTATCTACGATACATGTGTAGAAGTAGAGTTTTTCATAATCTGATGCATTAGTTATTTATTTAGAAAAAAACAAACCTGTATCGGCTTCGATCATTATCCTTTTGTTTCATAGTTAGTTTTCTAATATATACATACCTGCTCGAAACATAATCCTTTGTCATCACTGATCCACGTATACTCATTCGATCAACCATTAATTCTCATTAGTTATCACTTCGACGTATATGCTTGACCCATATTAAGTGTGGCTCCTATTTATTCACAAACTATTCTCGCATTTGTGTTTAGTTTTCTGCTAATTAAGTGTGCTTAAGTTTAACCCGTTGACGATAGTTTTTCAGAGCGGCCACATCTAAGCACCAGACCTAAAGAGCATGACGCTGGTTCATAACAGTTTATATATCATTCATGAATTTTTTTTAGTTCTAAAGGACCTTTTTTAAAACGGCCTTGTATATGCAGGCAGGTTTTGTAAGTAATATACTATAAACCCTTTACATAGAAAGTAAAAAAAATGCATACATGTCGGCCGTTATCTGCTGTAGGACTCTTGTTGTGACTTATGCTGCAATAGCGATCCATATTTCTGCTATGGTGTGGATTTGGTAAATTATATTTCATATAAGTTTGGATGAAATCCATATACTGTAACTGTATACACCAAGTGAGCCAGTGGCTTTGAAGGTACTTGTGTGCTCTACTTATGTGCAACCTTAGAATCTCAATTAGCGCACACAAAGGAAAAATGAACTTTAGAAAAAAAAAGGGTTAGAAAACATGCCAAATTCAGAACCAATATCGCTATAATAAGATAACATTAAGAGGGCGTCACCTTTTTTACAATAATTATATAAATGCATAAAGAATGCATCAATGCTTTATTCTATGGTTGTTGGGTAGCCAATCTCATGTAAAAACGTACCTGCTCAATCTGTAGTTTCTCCAGCTCCATAGGTCCTCGTAGGGAAGGTGTTGGTTCCTGCAGTTGTGGATCAAGTTCACGTACAAACATTTGCAGCAGCACATCTTACCAACTATAACCATAGTGTAGCCTACTATTTGATTTCTTAGAGTCACTTTTATCTAGCTTAGCATAATTTATCTTTCAATAACCCTACCTACCTGCTTACTTTCTTAATTAATTTTGTAATGTTGTCTTAATTGTCAAATTAATGCCATAAATTGGTAATTTAGCAAATTATATATGTTTTCCACTCCAAGTAATGTTTTGTATGTAACATAGTAACATAAGAAAGCATGTAGAATGAATGCCTACATAAGTCATTAGATAGAAAGTTAGAATACATTATGTATGG
>BQNB010157040.1:0-15200 GCA_026074375.1 Tanacetum coccineum | reverse complement strand
CTAAAACTAGCTAGACTTAAGAAAACCGACATGCTAGTTGAAATGGCTGATATGACGAAAAGGGCTCCAATAGGAATAGTTGAAAACGTCCTTATTAAGATCGATAATTCTTTATTTCCATCAGATTTTATGGTTATAGATATGTTAAACACGCGTGATGAAACCATGATTCTTGAGAGACCATTCCTAGTACTATTCATGCCGAGATAGATGTCTTTAACAAATAATTCTCTTTAGGAATTAGGGATGACATGGTTACTTTCGACATGGAGAAGAAAATTCATAATTTCACGACCCCTATAAGAAAGATTTATATGATAAACTCAATTCATAACGATGAATCTCCTTCTCATAGTAATGCTTCGTCACATAAGTCTTCAAGGTTTGAGAAATATGACAATTTGCATAATGAGAACAACTGTATACATAAAACAAAGTAGCAAGAAGACAAGGATACTTAAAGCTGACACAAACCTGCCTAGCAAGCACTTCTGTAAACCAATTAAGAAATTTTGCAAGGGAATACTCAAGATTTGGACGACATGTGACCCAACCATGAAGACATGTAACGGGGGAATTGAAATCTATATGATGAATGAAGAAGGAGTTTTAAAATTATGGTACTGTTACCTTGATGGTGATAGAGAAAGTATAAAAAGGAGTGGTTTATTATTTCCTAAATTCCTCTTAGTTAAGTATGAGGAAGCCTAGGAGAAAGAGTTAATTTGGGACAATAGGTATGCGGAATGGTGCAACGAAAACTCGAGCCTAGACCCACCCACTTTGAGGTTTACTTCGGTCTAAGAGGACTATAAACCTAGACCAAAGGACTATCCTTTCAAAGATTGGTTATTAACAAAGGTGGGACACACTGAAGTGAGTGAACTAGTTAAGATAGCACTATTAAAAACATAGGTCATCGATTTCTTTCAAGAAGAGCTAGTCAAAGATCCATGATCAAGGAGTTTTGACGACTATAAGTGGATGTTCGATTTAGAAATTGACCAATTAGCTGACGAGTATTAATTAGGGATAGGAAAGAAAGGACATATGCTAGATGACATATGGAAAAATTGCAAGAAAGTACAAGGGGATAGTACATATTGGTGATATGATAAAAAATCAAAAGAGGAGGAAAGACGAGAAATTGGAGTTGACATAGAAGGGTATGATCCACCAAGGGTCTATGTAGAAACTTTCAAAACAAAAAGATACTCATTTGACAGTGGCCAAAGTTTCATTTGCGTTACTGAAGAATTGATGGATGCTTTACCATTGGGAAGAGAAAACAGATCAAGGTTTAGGGAGATGATCCATAAGGAAGTGGACAGTTGAAGGAAGGTCTACAGAAAGACGTTGTTTCGTCTTGAGTCTAACTTAAAGACCCGGTAATAAACAAAAGTGCTTGTCAGGAGACAACCCGTCATTCATTTTCTGCATTTTAGTTGGTTTGCTAGTTTCTCGCTTGATTTTGCAGGTTCTCACAGCAAGGAATTGGAATTCGAGGTCTCCTCGACTCGTTGTCATGTGGTAAATAGGTTCCTGTGTAGGCGTAACCACCTTAGTAACACCGTAACAGATGTATTTACGACGTAATCTCCTCTCTGAGTTACGTCGTAACCTTTCTTAATTTAATTTTTTTAATTTAACAATCACATGATTACAGCGTAACCAAACCCATGATTACATCGTAACCCCCTTTTGAAAACCTAAAATAATTTTGAAACTTTTTCAAAACCGTGTATAATTAAATGAACTTTGTGGGTATGTTCTCTAGAAACCCTCACGAGACTTCACTCGTCCACTTGGGCCACAAAGTGGTTTAAAAGGCTTGTTGCATATGCTAAATGCAACTATGATTCCTATGAAAGTGAGTTAGTTTGTCCTATATAATTTCGTTTTGAATGGTTAATGCTTTTTGTTGTCTAGTGATTTCAGGGGATTTAAGATTGCTCAGGATACAAGGATTAAGAGTTCATCTCTTGCGATTATAACTTGAAGTAAAGAGCAATGCTCTGGGGAGTCTCTTGTTCTAATTCTACTCTTATTCTTTAGATTTCATTTCTTTAAGTGTACAATAGGGTCATTGCCTTTGATTTTCTAGTTTTCTTTAAAAAATTATGCCAATTTTAAAATTTTTGACATGTTTTTCCTAATAAACTAGAATTACTCTTTGCCGAGCGCACTATTATCCTTTAATTCAATTGGTGAGGTTAAGCCGATTATTCCATTTTCATTTATTATACATAAATCCACCAAATATATGAGTGTGCCGGTAGTATTTGACTTTAGAAATACTTGGTGGTACATATTTCGGGGATAAATTGATTTGTTAGAGTAGAAGTTTAAAGAAGGAAAAAATCTTAGGAATTAAACTCAACACCTATATATGTGTGTTTTAGGTTAACTGATTTGTTGACTTCGTGTGAAAACTGTTTGCATAAATTTTAGTGGAAGATACCAAGATCATTGTTAAAGATGTGTTAAAACTTTAAGTTTGGTTATCCTGTGTCTTAGCAATATAGTTCTAAATTTTAGTTGTGTTGAAAATACTGGTGCTTAAATTCATTGGTAGGGAATAGGTGGAAATTTTGCCACGTAGTGGAGATATCGTATTGATCTGCAAGGACCGTGTTTTCCTCATTTTGTGATATACTGCAGGAGGCTAATATTAAAGAAATAAACTTTGTAGTATATTATTTATATTAATATACAATATATATATATTTCTATTATATATATATATATGTATAAAAATATTTATATATATGTGTATATGTTTAGTTTTTAACTGTAATAAAACCAAAAGTGTAAAAATGAGTAAAAGATGGGCAATTAAGCATTAAGTGCTAAAGATAATAAAAGTGGTGAACTTTAAGCACTGTATATTATGAAGGATGCAGATTTTCATACTTGAATACTTAGGCTTATAGATGGAAGGTAGCCGGTTTTGAAGACCTTAGACTATTAAAGACTATTTATCTTGTGTATTTTATTTAACACCAATTAATGTGTATCCTATGTTTTATCCTACCCTATATCATTCTGCATCCTAACCCTTGGTTTTGATCGAATGATGGATTTAATGCAATCATGTATGTCTATTCCATCGTTACGAATGTGTATATGTGATTTTGTCGCCCTTGTTAGTGTAACGCTTTTGGTAAAGATTGCAGGAAGATTCACCCTGTTTAAACCCGTGTCTCACCTTTGTTGCCTTTAAGACTGTTTAGACCCTAATTCTAGCTGGTAGAGATTTGTGTACCTTCCAAGCCTATGATAGAATACATGCTATGACAGTGCAATTGAGTGATCACCCCAAAAAATGAAACACTTAGACTAGATTAAAAGTTGAGTGACTTTTGATCCCCATTTTCGTGAGGTGTTCGGCTTTGATGTTTCTAGCATAAGTAAATTATAAATTCATTTCTCTTATTTAAAATTAGGGAAATATTTTTATAAATCATTCTAACGGTCTACTTAAGGGCAAGTAGAAGTCAAGTCGAGGGATATTTGATAGCATCAAATAATTAATACTTTTTAGTATCGAATTCCCTATGAAAATGCTTGTGATTATGTTACAAATACCTAAAAATATTACTTAATCGCTTATATTTAGTTTTCAGGGAAGACTCGAGCATTTGAGCAAGAGACACGGGATTTAAACGTGGAATTCAAGCCATTAAAGGCATTCAAGGCTTTTACGGCATAACCTCCCCGCAGAAGTTACGCCGTAATCAAGATTAACAAAGAAATGACTCAGCATCAGTTGTTACGGCGTAACCTTACCATCACCTTTATGCCGTAACATATAACTTAAAGAAAGATTGAGTATCCGAGTCAGCATTACATCGTAACCATGGCGATACGGTTACGCCGTAACATCAATTAAGCCTGGAGAATGGGAAACCACATCAACATTGTTATGGCGTAATGTGTTCATAACTGTTACGCCATAACACCTTCGATACTTATAAATAGAGCCCGCGTAATATGTTCATAACTGTTACGCCATAACACCTTCGATACTTATAAATAGAGCCCTCACTCAGCTCATTCAACATCACTTACTTTACCACTTCACAACACAGTACCAAGAGGCGAACAAGGCCTCTAGAAGACGAAGCATTCCACCAAGCAGTCCAAGGGAGGATCACTTTACTTATTTTTAGCATTGATTATTCATAAACTCCGTTTTGTAAGAATTATGATTTATCAATCCAAGATCTCTTCATTTATTTCTTATCTTATTGTTGCTATGAGTGGCTAAGCACTTTAAGTGCTAACTTAGTTATGAATTTACAATTGCTTTGTTAAATATTTCCTGTCTAATTTATTGTTTTATTAGATATCCTATTAGTCTGTCATTGATCCTTGGGTTTTGGTAGTGTTGAGGGTGATTTGGATCCTATCAGTTTTGTTATTATGCTGACCCGTTGAACATAGGATTAGTAGGGTACTAGGGTAGGTTGGAATCTATCCCTTGTGTAGGAATTTACCCAATTACCGCCTTTATCGCATTAAACACTTAAGAAGCACAAGATCACTTTCAGAGAGGGTTTATAAGATATCTAGGTTATAGATAGGTCTTTAGGATAGTTGGGGATTAATCACTGCAAGCTTGGATGCCATACCTTTATGACTTGTAGGGGATTCAGGATCGCAGAGTAAGCATAGAATAGACCTCAAATGCCAATTCGGGTCTATTGATATTAGAACCACCAATAAAATGATACTTAGACATTGCACAGGAAATAAACAACATAGCATTGGTAATGAAACAACTAGGTTAGCATGCCTTTTTCCCTACTGCTTTCAAACCAATTTACTTCTCGCATTTACTTTTCTTTAGTTTTTAAAAAATCAACTTAAAAACCATTTTTCTAAACATGACAAAATCAAATTAGAACTAGTAACCTTAGCTCTTGGGACGACATCGGATTTACCAACTACTGCACTACATACGACCAGGTTCTCTGCCCGTTAGTGCGTGTAACGGTAGACGAGTTTTATAAATTTTGAACTTGGAAATTAATTATTCAAAACAATTTTATGCAACAAGTTTTTTGCGCCGCTGCTGGGGATCTAAAATTAGTTATAGTTTGATTTTTTATTACTAAATTTTATTACTAAGCATTTCAGGAATCGTAATGGCCGAGGGAGAGATCGATAACCTCACCATGGATCAATACCTATGTCGGAATCCAAATAATCACTTCACTTCATATTATGAACAAGAAATTAAGATTAGATGATGAGAATTGTAGAGAGAGAAAGTAGAGAGAGAAAGTGATAGAGAATGAGATTGTTTACTTGCAAAAATGAAAGTTACAAATGACCAACTCCCTCACTTTCCTTGAGGAGGTGTATATGTATCAAAACTAAAAGGCTTTCATGCCTTTAGTAATTCTACGGGCCGGGCTCAGGATTACTTGGGCTTTCGCCCAAAACACGTGACCGGCTAGCTTATATATAAGAGCCCGTTTACCCGTCTAGCCTATTACAATGTATATTAATTAATGACCGAGACCTAATATAATTAATGAACGAGCTTCCATTGTTCGACTCAATATTTTGAGGCTGACAAGCTCCCCCGAAGTGAGTTCATTGTGACACTCCTTCGTGAGATCAATGAGATTACTTTTGTCGTCAAGCTCTTGTCTTTGTCTTGGTCTTTATCTTGTTGTACGCTTGTTCCTTCATGCTTTGTGATCTTTGATCTTTAGCCTTTGTCATTGTCTTTTGACTTTGTCTTTGTGTCCGAGATCTTTAAATCTTTATCCTTCCGTCTTGATCGTCTTTGCCATCTTGCAATCTTGTGTCTTGACCAACATGCTCATACTTTGCATCATGTTGAAAGCTTGCCAACAATCTCCCTTGATAGACTTGATATCTTTGAAGGAAGATCTTGTATATCAGAGTTTGTGCGGAAGTCTTTGTCTTTAATTCTTGAGCTTTCATGATTCTTAAATCTCGATTCTTATAGTATGTCATTGTAGTTTGAGCATGAGCCCCCCCGCTTTATCACTCCCTAAAGCCTTGCTCAAACGAATCGGTCGACTGTCGTATTCTCCAGAACCAGTCATCTCATCTTCTCTATCAAAAGGCTTTTACTCCCAAGGTACTTTCCGAGCCACGCGCATCAAACAAAACGTAAGGCAGCTTGAAAAAATCCACACTTCAAGCAGGAAGGCTGACAAAACTTAATACCAAGTTTGAAACGCTATAATGACCATGCTTTATAAATGTCCCAACCCATTGACTATTCAATGCCATCAGAAGTGAACTCTACTTCTAACAATGGTCGAGATCGCACTAACGAACCTGTTAATTGCTTGATTCTCAGGGGCCTCTTTCTTGGCAGTACACCTGCCAACCATTAACAGCAATCTTAGTCACAAATGGCTGACCACTTTTATTAAAATCTGTGTCAATCCAATGTGCGTCTTCGGATAATCTTTTATCAGTAAGCTACTCCATCTTCGTATTTCCTTTTTTATCCCTTTTTCTAAATGTCTTACTCATTCCCACCCCCTCTCCAAAGTAGCACGATGGTTTCATCTAGCACGAATACTAGATAGTAGTGACTGTAATTTCTGAAGGAATTGTTGTTAATTCGTAACAACTAGATATCACCTAAGTTGTGACAGATGAAACCTTCAGAGAACTGTGGCACGTTATTCTAAGTAGCTATTCAGAACCTTTGGAAGAGGGCTCTACCTTAACAATGGGGGAGCGTTATATTCTTATCCCTCCATTTAGATCGCCCTATCTTCACTACCACGCAGTGGCATTCTTTCCAATTTATTTCTGATAGTGTTCTTTCTATTTTTAAGATTAAAATCAACCCAGCGAGGGTATCCTCTAAACTAAGACATCGAGTTCACGTAAACGTAAGGATTAGCGTTAGTGTAAACTACGTTGAAGAAGGGTTATACACATATGCGTGAGTATTGCGGACAGTATTATCATATTAGTATTGGAGCTAAAGATCATGAGGCCAATGTTACAGTACAAAGGCATGTTTTTACGGCAATGCAGTCATGTCTTGCAATTGTTTCCGCACCCCGCACTGGATACGACTATCACGCATTGACAATCGAAAACATTTCGGAGAATCTCTAGAGCCAAGCTTGGATAGAGAGCTTTACATGTAACAAATCCCTAGAGGAGTCAACATGAAGAATTATTCTATTACACACTTTTAATACTTTTTACCAAGCTGAGATTGAAGACAGTGGATAAGAAACTCGCAGGGAGAATGCAGAATCAACTAACATACTTGAACTTAAACGGGCTTTCTCTCAAAAATCGGGAAACACACAAACATCCGGGCCACTGAGAGAAAATAGTCTTTCTTGCAACAAAACTTGCTAGTGTAAAGTTGAACAATTTCTCATCAATCACCCACATGCAACACACATGTTTAACGGCTCGACAAAGAGGCACCATTACAAACAGTAAATGTAACGTTCTATCCCTTATGGGTTCTTATGCTTTTTCACCCACCCATTACTCTAATCCTCTCTATTCGACCTCACACCCGTTTTCTTCACACTTTCTTTACACTCTTCATCTTAACCCCCACCTAACTGTCGTTTACCGTTCTGTACATTTATTATTGTTTTCTTACTTTTTCCGGTTGTTCACCAAACATCCCCAATGAAGTATCTTCATGTTCAAGAAACAGAAGAGAGGCAATATTAAAAAATCTTGGTATGCCAAACTACCACCAAAAGAGATGATCCATTATCAATTTACACTATAGCGTTGCACTATTATGAAGTATTAAAATTCATATTTATTATTACAGCAATGCTTTAGGCGACAGTAATTAAATGACACATACACACACAACATCGCTCGAGTTTGAACACATAAAACTAAGCTAGATACTTTAAGAACACCGACATGCTAACAGATTATGAAATGGCTAGATATGACAGTCTCAATTACTGACGAAAAGGGTTTAACATGGCAACAGGTTACCTAATAAAAGTAACACGAGGCTCCAACTTTAGGAATCTCAGCTTAAAAACGACAACCTTGTTAAAGATCAATAATTGTTTAATATGTCATCAGATTTAGATGGTTATAGATACTTAAGGCATGAGCTTGATGAACACCATGGATTCTTGGAGAGACCATTCCGAGACAACTATATTTCACACGCCGAAGATAGAGGTCTACACCAAACGAAATATCTTCTAGGAATTCAGGGATATGCACAAGGTCAACTTTTGCTCATATCGTATGACAAGACAAATCTTTCATAATTTCACACACACTCCCAATAGTGGCGAGAGATATTTAAATGATTTAAACTCAGATTCATAACAAGAATCAACACTCCTTCTCTTAGTACATTATTTTAACCGTGACTAAACACGCTCCGTCAATAAATGCTCCACAAGGTTGAGAAATGTCTAACTGCAATTTGCTCATAACGGAGACATATTACAGTAGTTCACCAACTATATAACCGGGAACGAAGTAGCAGAGAAGATGATGGAGAATCTTTTTAACACACGACACACACACATCCCTAGCACAGCACCACTCACTATAAACTGTTAACAACATTTCACGCAAATGGATTACACAGATTTCTGGCCGACATTGACACAACCATGAAGACACAATAGTAATGGGAGCACAATTCGAATATCTATGGATGAAATGAGAACAGGAGTTTTCAATCTATTGGTACTGCTACTTATAGATGTCAATATAGGGAAAGATATAACAATCAGGGAGAGTTGGTTATCATTACCCTGTATTCCCATTAGTTAAGTATAACGAGGAACACCTCAAGAGAAAGAGACTAATTGTGGCACGTGAAAATAGGTATGCGTGTAATATATGCAACGACGAAAAATCTGCGATACGCTACAGACAAGAGGACAGGAGTAAGCTAAAGAGGGAAAAGGAGGAGAAAGTACGGTATGAAAATGAGTGGAAACATATTTGTGAAAGTAATCGTTGGGAGTAAAGGTTGAAAGGATACCTTCTGAGATGTGAAGTGAGTGAGATTTGAGATGTATAGGAACAGGAAGAAAAAAATGGATGGAAGATTAGAGAAAAGAGTTTATAGGGTAGAATGAAATAAGTAAATTAATTTAAAACACCAACCTCGAGGTTTAACACTTTGGCGGTCCAAGAGATTACAAACCTACTGACCTATAAAGCGACTAATCCTGTTCAAAGATTTGGTTATTAACAACAGGCGGGAAATACAAACTGAAGTGACACATGAAGGCCAGTTAAGAGCGAGTCACTAGTACATAAAACATTGGCGATCTACAGAGATTTGCTTATCTGCGAAGGAAGAGTGCACACGTTGAATAGACATCCAGCGATCAAGGAGTATTGACTGACTAGATGCGATGACGACTTGTCGATTTTAGAACGACTCTCTATCTCTCCACATTAGCATATCCGATGTAGAAAACATAGGGTACACACGAAACACAACGACACATATGCTACACAGACGTATCACACGGAAAACAATCACCGAGAAAAGTCTAGACAAGGAGATGACATACATTTGGTGGCATATGATCAAATGCTAATCAAGGAAGAGGGAGGATAAAGACTACACACATTCTTACAGAGTTCACACTATACAGAACAGTGATGAGCAATTCCACCAAGGGGAAGATCCACGATCAAGGAGTTTTGACGACTATAAGTGGATGTTCGATTTAGAAATTGACCAGTTAGCTGATGAGTATGAATTAGGGATAGGAAAGAAAGGACATATGCTAGATGACATATGGGAAAATTTCAAGAAAGTACAAGGGGATAATACATATTGGTGGTATGATCAAAAATTAGAAGAGGAGGAAAGACGAGAAATTGGAGTTGACATAGAAGGGTATGATCCACCAAGGGTCATGTAGAAACTTTTGAAATAAAAAGATACTCATTTGACAGTGGCCAAACTTTCATTTGCGTCACTAAATAATTGATGGATGCTTTACCAATGGGAAGATAAAACGGATCAAGGTTTAGGGAGATGATACGCAAGGAAGTGAACAGTGAAAGGAAGGTCCACAAAAAGACGTAGTTTCGTCTTGAGTCTAACTTAAAGACTCGGTAATAAATAAAAGTGCTTGTCGAGAGACAACTCGTCTTTTTTTTTGTGTTTTAGTTTGTTTTTGTATGTTTCTCACTTGATTTTGTAGGTTCTGACAGCAAGGAATTAGAATTCGAGGTCTCCTCGACTCGTTGTCATGGGGTAAATAGGTTCCTGTGTAGGCGTAACCACCTTGGTTATGCCGTAACAGATATATTTACAACGTAATCTCCTCTCTGGTAGACAGTTTATGCTTACGCGCTCACCTTCACTATTTTTATACGTTCGTAACCATTGTTAAACAAAAATTTAAAACTATATTTCCACATGATTATGGCTTAACAACCTTTTATTACCCATAAACCCCAATCTGAAACCTGTAATCAATAACAACATTTAACAAAACCTTGTACATTGTGTATAATTAAATGAAATTTGTGGGTATGTTCTCTGGAAACCCTCCCAAGACTTCACTCGTCCACTTGGGCCACCAAGTGGTTTAAAAGGCTTGTTGCATATGCTAAACGCAATCGTGATTCCTACGAAAGTAAGTTAGTTTGTCCTATATAATTTCATTTTGAATGGTTAATGCTTTTTGTTATCTAGTGATTTTAGGGGATACGAGATTGCTCAGGATACAAGGATCAAGGGTTCGTCTCTTACGATTATAGCTTGAAGTAAAGAGCAATGCTCAGGGGAGTCTCTTGTTCTAATTCTACTCTTATTCTTTTGATTTCATTTCCTTAATTGTACAATAGATACATTGTACAAACCAAATAGGGGGATGTGAGTAGAATTACCACTTGACCTATATTTCACTTTGATTTTCTAGTTTTCTTTGAAAAATTATGCCAATTTTAAAAAAATTTGACATGTTTTTCCTAATAAACTAGAATTAATCTTTGCCGATCGCACTATTATCCTTTAATTCAATTGGTGAGGTTAAGCCGTTTATTCCATTTTCATCTATTATACATAAATCCACCAAATATATGAGTGTGCCGGTAGTATTATAGACTTTAGAGCTTGGCATGTACATCATTTTGAGACCTAATTGATTAGTTGAAATAGACAGTTTAGGAAGGCAACATCTTAGGAATTCACCTAAAGAGCCTATATATGTGTGTGTTTATCGACTTGTTACACTGACTTGTCAACCTCCTGTGTGAAAACCCTTGTTTGCACTCAATTTTAGTGTAAGATACCCCTAGATCACCTTGTTAAGCCAATCTGTGTTTAAAACCCCTTTATGTATCGTTACACCCTTTCGCCTTAGCTAACCCTGTAGTCTAAACTTTTTTTATGTTGAAATACCTAGCTGCTTAAGTCCATTAGTTTGGGAAATGAGTTTGGAAATTTTACACGTTTGTGGAAGACCTATTATTAATGATCTGTAAGGACCCCCCTATTTCATCACTTTTGATATTGTTCATCTCAAGTAGGGGATATGTGTTATGTATCATATGCTAACAAAGGCAATACTAAAGATAAAAACCTCTGTATTGGTGTGTATAATATAATAAATATATTATAAATATATAGATATATATAACTATATAATATAAATAATAGATATATATATATGTTCATGAGTTAGGGTTACTGTTATAAAACCAACATTTTAGTAAAAATTATGTAAGAGATGGTGCAACTTATAGAGCCATTCTATGTGCTAGAAAGATATAAGGTGTGCAACATTACAACTGTATGATTACTACGGATGGAGCTAATTAGCCCAACATTAATGATCAGATTTTTCGGACTTGAATCCTTTTGGGCCTTATGAGGGATGGTATCCGGTTATGAAGACCTTAGACTATTAAAGACTATTTATCTTGTGTATTTTATTTAACACTAATTAATGTGTATCCCATGTATTATCCTACCCTATATCATTCTGCTTCCTAACCCTTGGTTTTGCTTTAATGAGGGATTTGAATCCAATCACGTATTTTATCATCGTTATGGATGTGTTATACGTTATTTTTTTGAACAACAATGGTGTAAACCTTTTGGTAAAGATTGCAAGAAAATCATCCCTGTTTAAACCTGGTCTCACCTCTAGTACCTTTAAGACGTGTTTAGACCCTAATATCTAGCTTGTGGAAAATTTGTGACCTTCTAAGCCTAAATAGAAAACAATGTTATGACAGTGCAATAGAGTGATCACCTCTAAAAAAGAAACACTTAGACTTATATTATTAGTTGAGTGATTTTTTATCCCTATTTCATGAGGTTTTTGGCTTTGATGTTTCTAGCGTAAGTAAATTATAAATTCATTTCTTTGTGTTATAATTAGGAAATCTTTTTATAAATCATTCTAACAGTTCTACTTGAGGGAAAGTAATACTTAAGTGGGGGGATATTTGATCAAATCAAATAATTAATACTTTTTAATATCGAATTCCTTATGAAAATACTTGTAATTATGTTATAAATACCGGTTCTTGAAAAGATTAACATAATCGCTTATATTAAGTTTCAGAAACTCGGCATTGTGCAAGAGACACGGGATTTGGACGTGGAATTCAAGCAATTGAAGGCATTCAAGGCTTTTATGAGGTAACATCCCCGAAGAAGTTATGCCATAATCAAGATTAATGAAGAAATGACTCAACATCAGTTGTTATGGCGTAACCTTACCATCACCTTTACGCCGTAACATATAATTTAAAAAAAGATTGAGTATTCGAGTCAGCATTATGGCGTAACCATGGTGATAAAGTTACGCCATAACATCAATTAAGATTGGAGAATCAGAAACCACATCAGCATTGTTACGACGTAATGTGTTCATAACTGTTACACCGTAACACCTTCGATACTTATAAATAGAGCCCTCGCTCAGCTCATTTAGCATCACTTACTTCACCACTTCACAACACAGTACCAAGAGGCGAATAACGCGTCTAGAAGATGAAGCATTCCACCAAACAGTCCAAGGGAGGATCACTTTACTTATTTTTAGCATTAATCATTCATAAACACCATTTGTAAGAATTATGATTTATCAATTAAAGATCTCTTCATTTGTTTCTTATCTTACTGTTGCTATGAGTGGCTAAGCACTTTAAGTGCTAGCCTAGTTATGAGTTTACAATTGTTTTGCTAAATATTTACTGTCTAATTTATTGTTTTATTAGATATCCTATTAGTCTGTCATTAATCCTTGGGTTTTGGTAGTGTTGAGGGTGATTTGGATCCTATCAGTTCTGTTATTATGCTGACCTGTTATTATTATGTTATTACTTTTCTTTAGTTTTTAAAAAATCAACTTAAAAACTATTTTTTCTAAACGTGACAAATTCAAATTAGAACTAGTAACCTTAGCTCTTGGGATGACCTCAGATTTACCAACTACTGCACTACATACGACCAGGTTCTTTTCTCGTTAGTGCGTGTAACGGTAGACGAGTTTTATAGATTTAAAACTTGGCAATTAATTATTCAAAGCAATTTTACTCATCACTTACCAGCAAGATCAGGACCTAAGTTGTTTGGAGGAACCATTGGTATTTTCCCTAAGGAACTATTAAAAATTTCATATTTCTAAAGTAAGTTCCTAGTGTATTATTCTTGACAAATGGAGATTTCTTTGTCATCCTACTTGATTTGCAGTCCAAGGAAGTAGGTGAGTTATCCCATCGTACTCATTTCAAATTTCTTTGTCATCAGTTTCTCAAACTGTTTACAAAGTTTATAACTTGTTGAGCCAAATATGATGACATCTGCATACACTTTAACAAGGAGGACATCTCTTTTTGATTTATAGATAAACAATGTGTTATCTATTCTTCCCTTGGTAAACTTATTTTGAGTAAGGAAAGTAGATAGAAAGTCAGACCATGCCCTGGGAACTTGTTTCAGTCCATAAAGGGCTTTATCAAGCTTGCAAACATAGTCAGGGGACTCACTACTTTCAAATCCAAGAGGCTGTTTACCATAGACTTTTTCTTTTTGTTTACCATTCAGGAAGGCACTTGAAAACGCCCAAATTATACATGTTTTCTATGGCGTTATTCGTATATATTTTATCATTTCTCGTGAACTTTCGATACTTAATAGTCTAAATTGCTTGCAGGCTCACTTGAAGACACTACTAACTAAAACTCAAGAAATTACGCACTTTGAAAGACAAATACAAAGAGAAGAAAAGATTTCAAGCTAAAAGTACAAGATGTGCGCCACACTCCACTATTGTGCGCCGCACTTACCTATATAGCCGAAAACCGCCACACTTATACCTAAGTATGCCGCTCCTTCCATCTGATGAGAAGAAGTAAATGAAGACTTTAATGCAAATGCATTAACACACTAAGTACGCCGCACATATTACCTTGTGTGCCGCACTTCTTCAATCAGCATTTAATACTATCGCATTTAATCACCAAGTGCACCTCATAATTTCTTGTGTGTGCCGTACTTTTCACCCAAATTCAGCCTATAAATAGAGGACGAAATTTCACTTTCAAATCATTCCTCCCACTCATCTCTCATTCTAGAAACCATCTCCTTCACACACACACCAATCCTTTTGTTCCTCATCATAAAAACACCAAAAACACCACTACCTTTGAAGAATAAAGATCTAACAATCAAGAACGAAGATGGTTGTCAACTTAGTTATTGAAATAATGTAAGTTTGTGTTAAGTCTACTTTTGTTATGAACTCCTTAGCTGTGAGAGGCTAAATCTCTCATGACTACTCGATGATGTTATGATAATGAATAAGTGTTTTGTATGATCTTGATCTCCATAATCTCAAGCTTATGTTGTGATCCTATTGTATCTTATCTTGTCAGTTTTGCTCCTTTTTATAAATTAATGCCCCATCTTTGAGGTCAAATCATTTCCAACACTTATAAGTTATTTTGAACTATTCGAGTAGTTATCTTTATTATCATTGGTAAAACTAAAGTTACTTTTAAAATCGTTAAAGTCTATTTTCTTTTTGATTATTTGAACACTACTCAAATCCGTGTGAACGACCTGGTCTTACCTAAAAAGATTATACTACATACGTGGGTTATACTTTTACCCGTGTGTTTTCGTATAATTATCTGGTATTTTCAGTCTTATAAATTTAAATCTTTTGAAATACATCAAAGTTTTTGATGCC
>BQNB010157039.1:0-11038 GCA_026074375.1 Tanacetum coccineum | reverse complement strand
TTATTAAAAATATAAAAAATCCAAAAATATTTTCTTATTTTATATATTTTATTAAAAATACCAAAAATATTTTCTTTTATTTTTATCTTTAAAAAAATAAAAATCCAAAAATATTTTCCAATTCTATTTTATTTTCTCTTTTATATATATTAAAAAAAACCAAAAATATTTTATTTCATTTTTTATTATCTTTATAAAAATCAAAAAATATTTTTCATTTTATTTTATTTTATTCTTCCTTTCTTTTATATATAATAAAAACCCTAAAAAATCTTTGTTATCCTCTCAAGCGTTTAATTCTTATCTCTTTCTCTTCTCATATTGTTTAATTCTTCATGGTGTTCTTTTCTTCCTCTCATTCCCATGAGATCATGGAAGATTTTTATCGACCGTCGATCATCGGTAGAGGAGGTCCGATCGCTCCGACAATCGTTCCGGGAACCGATTTTGTATTAAAAAGTCATATGGTTTGGCTGCTTTGACAGAATTGCCAATTCCATAGATTTCGAGATTAAGATGCAAACGAGCACTTAAATAAGTACTTATCTATCACTTAATTCATGAAGAAAAATGGAGTTTCTCAAGACAGCATCAGTCTGAATCTTTTCCCATTCTCTTTAACTCACGAAGCTGAATCTTGGTTTTATCATCTTAAAACTCATTCTATTCACACTTGGGAAGAGATGATCCTCAAGTTTCTTTCAAAATACTACCCACATTCTAGAGCGTTGCAGCTTAGGAAAGACATTCTGAATTTCTGGCAGTTACCCATGAAGTCAGTATTTGAAGATTGGGAAAGATTCAAATCATGTTTACGAAAATGTCCTAATCATAGAATTTTGCTTCTTAATCAAATCCTTACTTTTTACTATGGAATTACAATGATTGACCAAGAAAGACTTATGGTGGCTGCCGGCAGTAATTTCATGCGAAAGACTCCTCAAAAGGCATATGATTTGATCGAGAATATGACACAACATCATTTTCAGTGGGACGCCGAAGTGTATTATGACACTACCACTGGTGCGAGTGCTCATTATTCTTAGACTACTTTTGGGTTGAGTACACAAATTAAGGTCCTTGGAAAGCAAAGTGCATACACTATTCAAAGTGTTCAACATCAACCAGGACCAGTCATCCTAACACCGTTTACTATTTAGAGGACTCTAATGAGAGTGATGAGGGTGAACCTTCTTAGAAACCAATTCATTCTTTGAGTGGTAATCCCACTCCCTCTTTTGATTCTGTGGTCGAGTCTCTCTCCCTACTTCCTACTCCCTTAAGGGATAATGACTCTCTCTTAGAAAAGACCGACACCCTTCTTTCTTATATTGATGTTTTTTTCCTGAATATGAAATATTTTGCTTTGATATCGAAGAGAAGAGTAGTGGCAGTACCACTACTAATTCTGACTATTCTCTTCCGGATTATGATGCTTTTTATTTTGATGACGATCATATTGAAGAGAAGAGTAGTGGCAGTACCACTACTCATTCTGATTTTTCTCTTCCTGAATATGATTCTTTTATCTTTGATCTTTCGATTGATCCATTTCCTCCTACCGATAGGAGTGATTCTCATCATGAGGAGTTCGCCGATGAACTCTCTCACATCATATCTTCACCAGAGTATGATTGTTTGTACTTCAATATTGAGCCCGACCTAGGAGAGTTGACTATACTTTTTGAAGAAAATATATCTAAAGATTCAACCAAGGAACTTACGAGTCCTGAGCTTAATGATTTTCCTCTCCTCTTATCTAACTGTGACTCCACTTTTTTTAAAGAATTTTTTGAGATCGATATTTTAGTCTCATTTCCTTTAAGAAATAAAGACAAAAATTTTGACCCTGGAATATTCATTATCAAAAGAGTCCAATCTAAGAGATTTCATATATTTCAACTAGACGATTTTCCTACTATCTCATTCGTCGGTGATTCTCTTCTCTTGATTGATCCTTCTGAGATCGAAACTTTTCTATCATTTCCCTCCGGAAATGAAGACAAAGTTTTCGATCCCGAAATTCTCATTATTGATGGAATTTTCTCTTTCACGAGAAAGTTTCCACATCTGCTGATTAATAATTTCTTGATCGTTTAATGTCATATTTTAAGTGAAATTTCATTAATGACCGAATCTTCGGTCAGTTTTCACCCCAAGGACAAAGAAATTCGAGGAGAGTCAAGCAAGAGACTCGCACAAAAACAAGCATTTCTCGGGAGGCAACCCGTGTATTTTCTTCTTTTTATTTTCTTAATAAATGAGTAGGTGATTTTATAGCCTAAGTGTGGAGGCGTGCTTCTTTCTATGGTTTGTGGTATTGTTTTTTGCTTGCAGGATTCCTTAAGATCATGAAGACCCGTGCTTGTTTTCAATCCTCCAATCACCCGGCTTTATATATATATATATATATATATATATATATATATATATATATATATATATATATATATATTTGTTTCCCCTTTCACACTTGGAATTTTTTTTTACATTTTCCTTTTTTGTTCGTTAGTGTGGGGGTAAAACCCGACATTTTTGAACATTGAGGCCAATGTTTCATTCTAAGTGTGGGGGGATTTCTATCGAAATGTAATCATACATGTGCGTGTCTGTGTTCTCGCGCAACCCCGTTTTGACTAAAATTTTAAAATTTTATTGTTTTATTATGATATATATATATATATATATATATATATATATATATATATATGTATATATATATATGAATATATAAAAAAATTGAAAAAATAATAAAAATATAAAAATAAAGAAATAAGTAGGCCCGTAGAACTAAGGATATTTTGAGTTTATTGAGTTTTGCACTCTAGCTTTCCCCTTAGCTTTTAGACTAAGCGTTTGCTTAACTTTAAAATTTTGCAAAGAACGAAAAATGATAGAGTTGAATATAAGTTAGATGCTAAGCGTGGAGTAGTTGGATCTCTTTAGAGCTCATAGAGTTTAATTATGGCTTTCTGCTCCTACCATCTTAATAAATATTATATAATTGTTAAATAAATAAAGTTACTTTAGTTTTTGCGATTCTTAGTTTAGATCCCTTCGTAGAGATTCCTTCTGGTGAAATTAAGGTACACATCAAGGTTTTGTCAGTGTTGTGGGGAAATAGACTCCTAGACCATGGTCAGCTCGCATACCGATGTGGCAGTTGTTAAAAGACCACATGACTTGAAATTTCGCTATAATGTAATAATAAACCGAAGCAGAAATAAGACTTCTGGATCATAGTCGGCTCGCATGCCGATGTGACAGTCGTTTAAAGGGTGGAGGTAATAATAATAATAATTATTATTATAGACTAATAAAAGTTTACTGTCTCTGGTTGGTTCGCTGCCGATGTGGCACTCTTCAAAAGAAGGCTCATAGTAAGAATAATAAATCCGAGACTGATAAAAGTTTGCTGCATTTGGTCGGTTCGCTCCCGATGTTACAACCTTTAAAAAGGTCAAGGAAATTACCGAGGTCAAAATAAGACTACTGGCTCTTGTCGGTTAGGACGCCCGATGTATCAGTTGTTTAAAGGACCGAGGTTTAATAATGTTGCAATAATAATAATAATAATAAAAAAATCTTTAGAGGACATAGGAATAAGGGAGCGAAAAGTAGCTGCGTTTACACAATTAGCATTTATGAGTAGTGTTAGCATATATTCTTATATTTAATTGTGATTTCGCTTTAAGCTTGGTCTGGGGATTGTGAAAATCAAGGATGACGAACTCCTATTCTTAAAGCCTTTTAAATAATTTTATTTAATTTTATCTTAGTTTATTATCTTTTATAATAAGTGGTTAAAACGGGGGCGCTTTAGAAATAAATGATTTTTGAACCCTTTTAATGGACTTTTTTTTTGTTCTTGCTTGATTGTGAGGGGTCATAAGTTAAGGGGGGTTAAATTATTTATTTCCGGGCGTGTTTTATGAACATTGCGTGTGGGACCAGCAATGGCTTAGTGTGAGGGAATTTGATGTGCGCTAAAACACACATCATTTATACCCTGGAAAACACTATTAATCAGACTAAAAATACTAAAATATGGATAATTATCTTGCAAATATTTTGTTTGGTATTTTTATGTCTTGCAGGTATTAAGGATTGAAAACGGAGCAAAGACAGGAATTATCAGGCTCGATTTGATTAAGACCAATTATTATTCAAAGCCAAGACGAAGTCATAATTATTCTCCAAGCATGCCATTAGTAAGAGCGCAAAATTTCAAGTTTAACAGTGCCTTCTTTGTTTATTGGGTTAGCCTATAACCCGTTATATGAGCCAGGCCAACCTATATTATCTTAAGCCCAAGTTCATATCAACCCAAAGCATGTTGGCCCAACAACAATTGAAATACCTTGGCCCATGACTAAATGAAAATGATGAGGATTAGAAGAAAGTCGACCCAATATGGAAACGATACTCGGCTCAATAAACTTGTGACAAATCCTGTAACATGAAATGAATTGGAAGATTTTTGTGCTACAAACTCACGTGCAAACAAATTAAATCAAGAAATCCTCACGTGCTGGTGCACTATGAAGAATTGAGCAAATAAAATTAGGACGCATGTCAGGTCATGATTCAAGTATACGTTGTCAGTACTAGGTATATTAATATGAGGGTATGATTGGTAATTAATGCCAACCATTGGTATTTATTGGCTCAAAATTAGCTGCGTTGAATTGAAGCATAACTCGATTGGTTAAGATTTGTTAACATGAGCTGGCAATCCTTGGAAAAGATAAATCTGACCCTCAATTTGTGGCTTTAAATTCATGCAGATCAGCTCCTTGATTCATTCGTGTTTTTTCTTTTTTTTTCATTTTTTTCATTTTACGAATGTAGTAGTAGTGTAGTTTACAAAAATATTAGTCATAGCTTATTTTTAGTTTAGTTTTTAGAGCTTATTGTACCAGCTTATTTAGTGAGTTTATTGTAATAGATTTTTCCAGCTTATTTGTACTTTGGGCTTAATGATATGAAATGAAGATGGTGTTGTTTCGCTTATTCTTGCATCTCTTTCTTTCTTTTTCTTATTCGATTAGCTTATTTAATAAGCTGAGTTTTATTCTAGATTATTTCTGTTCGGATAAGTTTCTCTAGCTTATTCGACCTTAAATGTAGCTTAAATCATCAAATTACTTTACGGTTTACTAGTTTTCTTATTCGATTAAGCTTACTGTTATTCGGTCTTCTTTTTCCTCTAGCTCGATTCGAATGCTTAACATGTAACACCCCCATTTTGACAAATATAGCAGTGGAAGCTAATCTAGGGTATTACTTCATAGTACAACAGACATAATCATAGAAAAAGAATTGTAAAGAGACGCTTTTGGAAAATTGAGTTATCATTCATTTATTCATCAGAGTTTTACAAAAAGAGAGGTCCTAAAATCTAGAAACATAAAGTTTGAATGATAACAGTTTAGCCATCTTCAAGTCCATGCCACTTCGTGCCATAAGTTGCTCAATTTTCTGAGATAAACATGCTAAAAAGGTCAACACAATGCTTGAGTGAAATTTATAGGTTTATGATAAATAGTTTGAATACAAGTCATAGTAGGTTACGTTGTTATACACCAATAGTTTCTAACAATTGCATATACAATTATTATGGAAAAACAATATTATTGCCCTAAGCTCATGACATTAATACGTTAACATGGAAATCACCGTAGTGACATTGGTTGAGGAACAAACGTCCCCGTGCAAAGGTAACTTGCCAAGGTTACCCATTAAGTCAAATATAGTGCTATTGGTACCAAACGTATAGGCACACCAACGGGAGTCGTCACACCCTGATAGATCTATCCACAATATTCGCGTTCACTCGCAAGTGACTAATGAAACTACACGGTAGGCTAAGGCGATAGGTGTAACAAAACAACATATATTGGGTTACAAAATGAAAGGAAAGGCTCAGTAGGTTGTACTAGAGTATCTTGCACTAAAGATGAGTGCAATAAGGGGTTTAACAGGAGGTTTGACTAATCAGTATGAAAAGTCAATATACACAAACATAACATGAATGGGCTATTTGGGGTTAATCCTAAAATTGTCTTTTATCACAGCTACACCGATTACACTAGGTGCAATGCTCATTATTGTGGTCTCGAAAAGAAATACCAAGCCAAGTTCTAAAGTCTACTACAACCACCAGCACACTCATTTTTAATGAATTATGTATAAGGGGAAAATGGAAAGGCTTATCCTCATACAATGGAATTATAAGGTAGGTGTACTCAGTATAGTCTTAACTAGTTAAATAATGAAAAACATGTCAAAATTTTATTAATGAAACATTTTTCAAAATAAACTAGAAAAATAAAGGCAAGTATAATCAAATGGGTGTTTATTTCTAATCCCTTCCCCCCACTTGAGTCAAACATAAGCATATAAAATTCAAATAGGAAGGGTTAGAAATGGAACAGATTACTCCCCTGGATTTGCTCAGTGATATGAAGAGACAACATGCTCAAAGCCATGCTCCAAGTCTGCTTCCTCGAACAATATCCAACATCACATGCAACATTATCAACCAGAAGTATAACATCCAGCTAGTCCAGTTTGTGATGCTTCCTCGCAGCTTGTTTAGTATCCAAGCACCACCACATGTGCACAACCTGTATGGCTACAAGAAAGACTAATACCAAAAGCATAAATCTGGATAAAAGCATAATAGCACAAAATGTATAGGATAACGATAAAAGAAATACAATCCTAACTCACTTTTGTAGGAATCACGATTGCATTTAGCATATGCAACAAGCCTTTTAAACCACTTGGTGGCCCAAGTGGACCAGTGAAGTCTCCTGAGGGTTTCTAGAGAACATACCCACAATGTTCGTTTACCAATATACATGGTTTTGTAAAATTTCAAAAAAATTTAATGGTTTGCGGGAAGGGATTACGGCATAACCATGGACTGGGTTACGCCGTAATTATGTGGATGACATTTTGAAAATTTTGGATTAAGTTCAGTTAAGGCGTAATCATGGAAAGATTACGTCATAATCTAGATGATTACGGCGTAACTATGTTGGTTACACCGTAATTGCTGCAACAGTTCAACATTCATTGATAACATCAATACTGAAACATGTATCATCGTTTAAATAAGAGTGTTTCATTGCAGAATCAATATGAAAAGTCATACGTTCAGTACCAACTCCAAGATTGAGTTGTTTTTGCTTAGCTCGAATTACTTCATCGACGGTATAGAGGAAAGGTCTCCCTAAGATAAGAGGAACTTTACTGTCTTCTTCCATTTCAAGAATAACGAAATCCACAGAGAAGGTGAATTTATCAACTTTAACAAGCATATTTTTAGCTATTCTAACAGGGTATTAGAATGATCTGTCTGCTAATCTTACGCTTATTTTAGTGGGTTTTAGAGTTTCGAGAGATAATTTTGCATATAGAGAATATGGCATGAGATTGATGCTTTCACGAAGATCGGCTAAAGCATCACATGAGTTCTTTAAGAAATTTGCCATAGTTTGGCATTCCTGCTAACACATCGATAAGAGGAACATTAATTTGAACTGCTCGAATCATGTCAAAGAATTTTCCATACTGGGCTTCCATTTTCTCTTTTCTAAGGCGTTGAGGATATGGAATTTTTGGTTTATATGGTTTAGGTATCAGAGTTTGTTTGACTGGTTTTAAATCTTTTGTTTTGGGTTAAGGTGTAGGTTCTTCATCATCGCTATCAAAGTTGATAGGAGTTTCAAAGTTGTTTGGTTGGTTATTTGGGTTGATAGGTGGGTCATAGGATTTACCACTCCGTAAATACTACATTTACATGCTCATTTCAAGCTTGCAATGGTTGATAAGGTTTGGATAAGCTACCTTTTAGTTTAGGTTGAGTGTTACTAGGAAGAGATCTAGAAGGTCGACTAGATTGCTTGTTAGCAAATCTGTCAAATTTAGCTTCGAGATTTTGGATCAAGGCTTGATGATTTTGGTTGTTGTTTAGAGTTTTGTTTTGAGATCCATAAAAGTATCTTTGACAAAAGAATTGATTGTGTGTTGAGCTTTTATGAAATCGCTTAATTGTTTTCGAAGATTGGGTTTATCATCAGAATTAGATTGATAGTTTTCTCGATTGTAATCGTTTCTTCTGCTTAAACGACAATTATCATGATTTGAATCATAGTCACGATAATCATTGTAAAAATGAGTACGATGGAACATTTGCATGAATTTTTCTTCTTCTTCACGGGACATAGGTGTGTCATCATCGTTATGATCGGGGTTTGGTTGTTTTGAACGAGATTGGAATTCTTTACACTAAGCATCCATTTTCATGGTCATGGCATCTATTCGTGCCATAATTTTGTCAGTGTTATAATTAATGCCACCTTTATCGGCGAAAGCAGCGGTTTTCTTTAGAGATGTTTTAGATTTTTGGTTTTTAGCCCAGTCGAGCTTGAGTAAGACTTTGTCTTCGAGAAGCTGATAAGCTTGATTTGGTGTTTTGTATAGGAAAATACCACCATCTGCGACATTTAGGACTTCTTGGGTTATTTTGTTGAGACCGTGGTAAAAGATTTTTATGATATTGCCTTTAGATAGATTGTGACCATGGAAATTTCTAAACATTTCTTTCATACGGAGACAAGCTTCAGTTAAGGTTTCATTTTCATGTTGAGAAAAGGCTTAGGTTTCCCCGAGGAGTCAATCAAAAAGAGCTGGGGGAAGAATCCGCTAATGAAAGCGGTTCGAAGTTCATACCACGTTTTGATAGTTCCTTCATTGAGTTCATCCAGCCATGTTTTTGCTTCCCCCGTGAGTGATAGGGGAAACATCATTAGGCGGACGGCTTCATTTTTAGTGTCTCTATATTTAAACATATTACATATTCTGAGGAATTCATGAATGTCTTTGTGCGGATCGGTTTTAATTCTACCATTAAATTGGTTTCCTTTGACGAGAGTCAAGTGGTTACCCTTAATGGTGAATTTGTTTGCGGTTTCCAAAATGGTGATTGCGGAACTGAGAGTCAGAGCGACAACACGGTCAGCAGCCCACATTTGTTCATCATCTATTGGATTGTAATTTTCAAGGATATCAAGAAAGTGACAGAAATAGTTGATGTCAAGAATTGGAGCGTAAACAACTCTTGGTTGTGTAGGTGGTTCGTTTCTTTGTTCGGATGGAACTCTTATGTTTTGTCGATGAAGTCTTCGATTCAAGGTTCATTCAGGTTCAGGAAGTGGTTTAACAAGTTCAGAGTTGGAAGCACGTGTATGCATCCAAGGGAGTTATATGGTTCAGTTTGCCAGAAAACTATACGACAATTTTGAGAAAGAAAGTGGTTAAAAATTATTTCAAAAATTGATTACGGAACAACTTTAAAATCCTCGGCAACGACGCCAAAAACTTTGATGTGTTTCAAAAGCTTTAAATTTGTAAGACTAAAATTACCGGTTTATGAAATGGGAACACACGGGTAAAAGTATAACCCACGTATGTAGTATAACATTTTAGGTAAGACCAGGTCGTCCACAGGAATTCGATTAGTGTTCGAATAATCAAAAATTTTAAACCAATTATTAATAACTTTTAAGATAGATTCAATAACAAAGAAATATGACTACTCGAATAGTTTTATATAATTCATAAGCAATGGTAGTAATCTCGATATTTGACTTTAGGACTTTAACTTATAAAAAGGATTTCTCGTCAGAAAACGTTTTCATAAATTAACTGGTTTCAACTTAAGACTTATCTTGGTTTAAATTAATCAAATGTGCCACTCAAACAATCAAGTTACTATTATTTCAAATTTATTTGGTTTATCAAATAACATAAGTGAATTTCTTGGATCGAACGGTAATAATCATGGACAAATATTTAAAATCATATAGTGCACAACGAGTCTTTCGACCTATACCATTATACGTATATAAACAAAGTTGATGAACAAGTTTAACAAGATTAGCTATGATAGGATTGTAAAATAAGCTTAAGACTGATGAGATCGAAATGAAACCAAATACTTAATTATTATATTAACATCACCGAGTAGTCATAAGAGGTTTAGCCTCTCATGGCTATGGTGTTCATGATAACAAAGTTTAGTATAGAAATAACAAACATACGAAATTCAAATTGAGAAATGGATTGAACACCACTTTTACAAGTACGAATCCATATAGAAACCTTATTTAACTAAGTGCTACGATGATGATCTTTGTTCTTCCCGAAATTCGTGCTAAAATCTAGAAATTGATGAAGATATTTAAGAGGTATTTGTTGTAGAAGTGTGTGAGAAATGTGTGAAATATGTGAGAATTTTCTCTCAATTGGGAGAGGGCAGAAGTGCCGCGCACTTCCTTGAGAAGTGCATCATACTTTGCTTCTTTAATGTGTAGAACTTTAATGTTGAGATGAAGTGCGGCGCACATGATGTAGAAGTGCATTGTACTTCAGGTATTAACTGTCCTTCATTAACTCGGCCTGAAGTGAGGCGTACTTTGGGTAAAGTTCGGCATACTTTTCTTCATTTTTGGATTTAATATTTTCTTCTTTTATATTTTTCTTCCGTAAGGTGTAAAATACTTGTGTCTTTAGTCTTTTTAAGCTTGAGATGTCTTCAAGTGAACCTGAACATATTTCATGCTTTTAACTATCGAAAGTTCACAAGAAATGATATAAATAGATACAACAACGCCGCCGAAAACATGTATAATTAAAGCATTATCAGTGGGCAACTTTTGTCAAATCATTTTCGATTGCACAAAAAAAGAAAAATGTCGTATTTAAACAGTGACAAGAAGGTGCTCAAAAAGATGTTGAAAGAGCTTTTGGTGTCCTCAAAGGACGTTCACATATTATAAACCAACCAGCGCGTCAATTGCATATCAACAAGATACAAAGAATCATGTACACTTGCATCATATTGCATAACATAATTTTGAAAGATCAAAATTTTGCGATATCTGAATTTAGCAAAATTTATATTAGACCACAACAAAATATGCAACGTAACTGGATCAAGAGATGCGAAGTGCAGCAGAGGAAAGCC
>BQNB010157037.1:0-15201 GCA_026074375.1 Tanacetum coccineum | reverse complement strand
TATCTGGTGCTGCCAAAAAGAAATCAACTGTGCCTGATAGTTATTATGATGATCTAACATCTGCTGTTCAAGATAGAGTCACCCCTGCCACGAAACAGATTGATCATGTGAGTTTTGACGTTTTCAATTTGTGTGGATCTCGTGTCGTTTAGATATTGATTTTATTTTGATCTTGTGTATATATGTGTAGGACCTGCCAAGAACATCCAAGCTTATGGTACAAAGTTGATATAATAAAAGATTCAATCATTCTTGCTTATTTGCAGTCTAAATATTCTAGGGACTAAATCATACAACCGATCTTCTTTAAAAAACATAACTTCGTGCAGAAAAATATGTGCACTTTTGACCGGTCCTAAATATCATTGTATTGCTTTACGACGCCACAATTTTATACCAAAGTAATGTCATCTCAGTATACGTTATACAAATCAGTCTATTAACGATACTAAATGAAAGTAAGGGTAGTTAAAATATATAAGAAGAAATACTGTAGATTTAGAATCAACACATACACAACCTACTTATTGAAATATCATAGACCTGTAGATTATTCTTAAATAAATCATACTAGCAAAGACGAAAAATATCATACACCTATATTATTATGTTATACATAGGTGATGCAAGGTTTAGCTACATTTATAGTAACTATCATATAATTTGTACTTTGGTTGTAACCTATAGTAAATTTTTCATAATTGTGAGTATATCTGACAATGTTTAGGCTTCAAAATTGATTGCAGAAAAGTCTGATATAAAAGTCAGAGATTTAGGACGACAACACCAAAGTATAGGATCCACAAAAGCTTCATAAACACATAAATTATGAAAAAACATATAATAAAGTCGACATTTGGTGTTAAAAAAACAAACCTTACATCGTTGATTTGCTTAAAAAAACAAAATATAAATGACTCCGAGATTGGCCTATCTCTCCAAGGGTTGTTCATCTTTAATATATGCAAGTAATACTTTTTAACTGGTACAGAGACAAGAGAAAACGAGAGACGTCATTGACATCGAACGACCCAAATGAAGTACAAGGTAAATTATAGTACTTCATTTAAGTGTAAACGGGTTAATGTATAATTGAAGCATACATTTTGATCCATGTATAATTAAAGCATACATTTTGATCCGTTCATGGCGAACTGGACTCCACAATCACCGTTCGAACGACCCAAATGAAGTACAAGGTAAATTATAGTACTTCATTTAAGTGTAAACGGGTTAATGTATAATTGAAGCATACATTTTGATCCGTTCATGGCGAACTGGACTCCACAATCACCGTTAATAACCCAGACTCACACAACCCTTTTCTATACAAAAAATTACTAAAACGAACCCGCCCGTCGGGCGGGTTACGTAGCTAGTATACATATATATATATATATGCATTTGTTATTTCATATTCTTAGCATCCCTCAGCTGATCTCATGTAAATTTATGAAACCGGACTAGGTGATGAGAATCCACTTGCGCCTTAGATCATAAAAAACCCCACAATATTAGGTTACGATCATTCTTTACATACATCGCTTAACCGAAAACTTTCTATTTTATTGAAACTTTCTAGTTTTGGAAAGTTACTATATTCGGGAATAGGTTACCATATCTTAGTATCAGTGTTCCGTTATCAAAATATATTTGTGATAGTACTTAGTTATCTCGCGCGCTTTCGATGTTAATCATTCATTCTAATTTTAAATATTCGAAACTATATCTTGATATTAAAAAAGTCTATACCATTTTAAGACTTTTCGTTTTCTTTAAGTCGTCCAATGGTTCTCATAATTATTAATTACAGTAGGGGTTTTATATTATCAGATCTTTATTACTATATTAATCGATATTACATTCACAACGCGTTAAAGTTTATTAAAGTCTTAGTTGACTTTTATGTTTGACTTTTATAAAATATATTTATTTTCTAATCTGACCCGACTAAAACGACACCCATAAGACTCACATTTTCATGGACTCGGCTCTAAGAAGAAATTTTATGTGAAACGATATTACAGGGCACTTTTTAGTTTTAGCCAGTGACCTGAATCTCCGACAGAAAAAATGACCAAAATGCCCTTTTTCAATTCTGCTGTAACTTGTATTTTTAATAAAACGCAGCAGTTTGACAATCAGTTTTGACCCGCTATATCATGTTTTCGTGACTTTGACCAAAAAGAGATTTTATAGAAAATGTCATTCCGGACAACTTTTGTGTTTCGCCGGAAAGCCAAAACGGACTCGAAAGTGCCCAAAATGGCCGTCGAAAATCTGATCAGCAACCAATTTACGTAAACATAGCTGTTTGGAAATTCTAAGATTTTCCAAATATTAGTTTTGCCGTAACTTCTTCGTTATAAGGGAGTTACGGACTCCTTCGAATTACCGGAAAACGTAATATTAGGACGAACTCTATGCATTATTATCAAATATCAAAATTTAGTTTTATGAAATCTAGAACCTTCGAAATCGGAGCCAAATACTTTCATCGCGCTCTCGAATTTACTACTTTTAAAACCCATTAAAGCCATATTTTTTTACTTCTAAAAATCATCAAAATACCATTATCTAGTCTAACTAACATCTCCAATGTCTTTTTTAATCTAGGCTTAGGCAATACACTTCATGGATTTCATCACATGCAGTAGCTCGGTATAATAATCAAATCGCTGAAAACAAATTTAATTACAAGTATTAAAAAAAAAAAAAAAATTTTTTGTTTTTACCATAAAAAGCTATAAAGCTAAATTCGGACTCGATCGTAATCGGTGTTGGATACCTTTTTGTTCTACCGTGGGTTTCGAACTATACTATCAACACCGATATAACAAAACCGCAACCTTTTATTCGAAACCCACTTGTTAGACTATTAATCTATCACCAATGAACACCATTTTTAACTCATTTTGACAAGCACTCGAACCAATTTAAAACTAGGAAAATACCCATTGTATGTTGTATTTTCTTAGTGGGATATGTAGGTAATGACGAGAGGATTAATATTTTATAGATGAATCGTAATGCATGTCGGTAAAATTGACGGTGGTGGTGGTTCTTTGTGGTGGCGGGTCGTGGTTCAAAGGAAGGACAAAGAGAGATCAAATTTGTAAAAGAAATATAACAAGAGTATGTGTGTTCTTATATAGAAAATAAATTTGAAGCTTTGACACTTCTAGTCCTTCCTTCCTTCAAGTCCTCCAAATTTAGTACTAGGGTGTTTGTTTCGGGTTTATAACCGGCCATAGGCTCGGGCTAAAACACTTTTGTTAATATTTTTATTCCGTCCTGCTAAATATAGTTTTAAAATATTTAATAAAACGTTAAATCACGTAAACCTCGATTCTTGACACGCTTTTTACAAAAACTCGGAGAAACACCATAAAACATAAAAATAAAATTAGTCGGGGCGCATCATACTATTTATGATGCCCAAAACGCTTAACGGTCGCGCGGTCAAACGTTGACTCGCTAAACGACTAAAAAATAAAAAATATAAATTTTCGTTCGTAATAAAATACGAAAATAATTATTTATGACAAATAAAATTTTAAATGTCGATGTTCGCTCACACGAATTTATAAAATAATAATTATGACGTCGAATTCGCGATCGTCATACGCGTCGTGAAACTCGGGTTGTTACACTATTAAAGGAGTTTCTTGAACGGGTGTGGGAACTGTGGGTTCAGAAATCATAGATACAGGTACACTAAGCACGGATGAAGATTGGGTATGTGGAACTTCAGACTGGATCTTAACTTCCAATAATGAGTTGATCTTTATATCTGTAGTGTCCTTAACAGTACTAACCAAAGAAGAATCAGAAGAAAGTTTAAGGAATTGATCACCAAAACCTGAAGATACAGATAAGCTAGAGCTTGATGGAGGGAGTTTGGTCTTCTTGGGATCATCCTTTACTTCTGAAGTCTTTTCAGCATCTGTCTTTGCTGCATCAGTAATCTCTTCATCACCTTTATCAGAATCATCAACTTCAGCATTAATCATCTCTTCATCCTCATCCTTGCGTACACGCATCTTGTACTTATAGATATCATCCTCATCGGATTCAGTTTCGACATCTTCATCATCAGCATCTTGTGTATCACTGATATGATCATCGCCTTCATCATCAGCATCACCATCTTTATCATCCTTCTCAACATCATCATTAGAATATTCACTATCTTGTTCATCTCCCCATTCTAGAATAACCTTCTCTTCCGTTATGTCCTTTTCCTCATCGAGAACCCTTGGTTTAATACCAGTTCCTTCACTTGAGGTAGCAGAGACGACTGTGGACTCATCGGGAACCCCTGGTATAGTACCAGTTCCTTCATTTGAGCCTCCAGTACCTGGTTGTCTTTTGCTTGTCTTCTTACTTTCCTTAAGAGCTTGAATAATGTTTGTAGCTTCTTATTATTTTAGAGTAAGAGATGGAGCACCTTTAAGCTTAGTCTTTGTAGTGGCGGGTTTTGACTTTGGAGCACTTGGAGTGTCTTGAATGACTACACTCTTAGAACTTCTGCCACCAGACTTCTTCTTACTAGATTCAGGGACAGATTCAGTCACAATCCTTGCATGAGTAGCATGGACTTGTCTTGCTACTTCTGCTTCTTCAGCTTCAGTTTGGCTGATAGACTTAGCTAACTCCAATGCAGCATGAGGATCCTCAGAAATAATGTTGTCATCAACAGATAGTGTGACTTTCTTTTTGACCCTTCTTTTACTAGAGGTTTTCTTTTTGGTAGGTTCAGGTTCAGACTCTTTAGATACATCAACAGTTTCCTGAGAGTCATCAGCAGCCTTCTTTCCTTGTGAACCTTTGCCTTTGCTCTTCTTGGGGTGAATCTGACAAGTAGAATACTTGATGAACATTTTATTGATCAGAATTGTTTAAATTGCTTCGTCCACATAGTCTCAGGAATAGGAAGTCCATATTCCTAATAATCTTCACCTATTCTGACAAACTTTAATCTACTTACAATACCATCATCCTTGATTGTATGGTAGTGTTGATAGTTGAGGTTGGTAAGAGACTTGTGTTGTTTCAGGAAGTGATTGATGATGATCTTAGTGAATCGAGGATATGGCATATTTTCTCGTCTTGATTTCTTTTCGTTCCTGTGATCAATCTGGTAAGCAATGTCTTTCCAAATCAACTCAGGATAGTCAACGTTTTCTCTTTTGAACATCCCCCACATTATGTCAATTCTGGACATTCTGAGTTTGTCATTACTTGTCATCTTTCCAGGGAGACACTTGTTGATTATAGGTGCCAGAGTTCTCCATGACTGGTGCATATGATCCACAAACATGTTGGTGTTCTTGTACAGTGAACCCTTGTAGCCAAGATCAATGAGAAAGGTGAGTGCAGTATCATCATCTGGAACATCTGTGAAGTCCACACCTTTCACTCTTAGACATATATCAAGAATTATCTTAGAGACTTCAGCATTGACAATACACTTCTTGTTGGCAAGTAGAAATTCATAAGAATCAGTGCCTTGAACCTTTCTTGATGGAATACCAGAATTGCTGCATAAATATTTCTGGGACATCTGCAGAAATAGTGAAAGCTTTGAAGCAGGTTGAGTTCTTGATGAGATCAATGACTACTTGAAATGTCTCTTCCTTCTGTGGCACAGTGGTTTCCAGTCTGATATTGGTAGAGCTATCTGACCTCCTCAGAGAATGGAAACCCATTTAACATCACGAGCAGCAACTTGTTGTTTCTCTTGAGGATTCATTATTCTGCTTAAGAATTAGCCAATACAGTTTATATACACAACAAATATATTTTACTGATTAACTTGGTTATCCTTGATGATATGATTGATCTATGATTAGGTTTCATGCAAACGTAACAGAATTACTACACTCAATGAATAAGTCAACTAAGGTCAATAGTCAAAAGTCAACTCAAAGTAGTCAACATGACATTTCCAAGGGAACTTAGGAAACACATTCAATTAGAGAACAGCAAATGACCATTCCCGAGAAAGCAAGTTAATGTAAGCATGAACCAAGTCTCCATAAATTTTTAAAAGTTTGGGCAAAGTTTCTTTTTATGTTTTGTCATATTTCGCTTGAATTGTATCCTGTCATGTTTCGCTTGAAAAACTGTATAACATGTTTCGCTTGAGATAAACTTACATGTTTCGCTTGAGATAAACTTACATGTTTCGCTTGGAATGAGGTAAACATGTTTCCGCTTAGAATAAATGAAGCATGTTTTGCTTGGAATGAGTGGAACATGTTTCGCTCAGAAAACATGTTTCGTTTCATTCAAGCCTAACATGTTTCGCTTTATTCAAACATAACATGTTTCGCTTCATTCAAAAGTTACTTATCCTTGATTTTTCTAATTAAAAACCAATAATCACTTCTAACAAACATCACATATACAAACATAACATCGCAGAAACATTTTCCACAAAGATACAACAACATTTTGGCATGAAAAACAATTTTCGAGCATATATAGAAGAGAAACACATTCCAAGCATGTTAAGAACCATTTAGGACACATACTAAACACTTAGGGGGCCTACATTAGTTCATAAACACACTTTAACCATCAAAACAAGCATACTTATACTATTTCCAAACCAACGCACCTAATAATCTAAGTTTCTAAGAAAACATGATCAAAGGAAGCATAGAAATGTTCTAATAGCATAAAAAGGCTTATTTGAGGCTACTTAACACAAGTCCAACAACAATTCTACCCTAAGACACATGTTTCGCTTTATTCATATCACAAAAATCATTAAATCTCACACATTGTTAAGATAACTGTTTCTAGCATAGCCTAGACGCATCATTATAAGCAAAACCCCTCAATAAATTATATAAAAGCTTGACTTTTTTACTTAAGAACCCTAATTTGTTTTATAACTAATTACGGGTGTAAAAAGAAGTTATGATCTAATTCAGTTTACCTCAGTAATATTAAAGGGTTAACAAACGTATATGCGTGTACCTTTGGCTTGGAGAGCGAATTTGAATTTTTAAATGATGAAGGAAGCTATAGCACCTCGTGTTTTAGGGTCATTGTACGACGTCAATAAATCCACTATGTATTTTTAGTATTGTATGCGTTTGCTTTTAAATCGTAATCGTTAAGTTAAATCGCGTAAGCTAAAAATTATCGTTCAATGTAAACGGGCATCAAACAATTAAATGTTTACATCAAGCAAGTGTTAAGTAATTATTTTGAGGATAAATATTAACTTTGTTTATTTTATTTTTATTGGTTACGTAAAGTGTTTACGTTTCGCGATAAAATACGTTTAGGCATACCCGGAATCACCATAATTAATCTACTCTTCAACAAATGCCCATTTTTATTTCCAATGCTCAAAGTTTTTATAAAACTTTACCCATGGTTGTCATTTGAGTCGTCCCATTTAAAAGAAAGTAAACCAAGACATACATTTCAAGTATTACACTTTAATAAATAAAACTACACTTTCACATTTAACTTACAACTCATAACTTTCAAGAAAATGGAAGTAATACTTCCACTTTTTACCAAGATATTTAGCTAACACATTTCCTTGAATCCTTGAACTAACATACACATTAGGGAACAAAGAAACATAAAGGACCATGTACATTTCAAGAGTTAGTAAAGACTAACTCATGACTAGTGGTTTTGACCACTAGTCATCCATGTTTTCCTCTACATGTTGCCGTCCCCCTGACCATATAGCCTTTTGGTCTTTGTTTTATACACTTGACTAACTCTAAAGACATATAAGTCTTGCATACTAGTAAGATAACATACACACATCAATAACACTTATCAAAAATCAACTCTTTCTCTCCTTTTTGTCTCAAAACCCACGACTCAACTAAAAATACACAAACAATCCATACAATTTTTAGTTACAACATTTACAAACATTCCTACATAATATCTAAGCTATACCAAGGAGGTTTAAAGGCTTGGTTAAGCCTTTACAAGGGTTAAGCAAGGAAAAGGAAAGATTAGGGTTTCAAACTAATCTAGGGTTTTCAAGACTTGCAAGCTTTGGTTTAATATCTAAACAAGGGTTTAGATATTATTGTTCATCATATTACATCATACTAAGGTTATATAAAAGCCTTAATCTATTTACATTTATGATTTTATGTATATATAAGTTCTATGTAGCAAATCACCATTTAGGATACTCTTAAACTTGTAAAATGGATTTTACACTTGGTTATGGTTTTGTATACTTTTACACATGTTATATGGTTGCTAATGTCATGTTATAAAAGGAGTATAAGTATTGTACACTTGTTGGTTAGGTATAAAAATTATATGTATAAACTAGTTAACTAAAAGTCTACTTAATGAGTTTATGATTTATAAGTGTTGTTAAGGACTTATTATCTTGAAACTTGGACAAAATATGGACTAATAGACACTATAATATATAAGACATATGATATAAAGGTGGTTGTGAAGGACTTGTGGTAATTTACTAAGTTGAAAACTAAATAAAACAAGTTTACATTTATAAATACCTAATTATTAATAAGAGGCTATTTTGGTTCGAATTCTGTAACAATCTGTCAATTTCAGGTCGTTATTTTATTCTCGAGTATTAATTATATTTTTCATTTTTATGTTGAGATATGAACTCACGACTAATCGGGTGAATTAGGGCTTACATTTGTAATTTTCGTGACGTTTACAAGGAACCGACGAATTCTACGTTAAGCATCGACGCTTATATTTTCAAAATGTCATAGAAACAATTTTATTACATTCATTTTTATTTTTCGTGTTACGCGCATTTTTCGTATTTTATGTAAAAACTTTACGTAGCGTACCTTTTTAAATATCGAACTTTGATAATACCCGTATTTACAAATTATGGGGCAAGTTATACAACTCACGCCACTAAACTATCACCCCATTGGGGCGGATCAACCAAGGGACTAGGTGTCCCCTTGGTGTTGATTCTTGCTTCATCTCTAAACACTTGGCATATTTTTGGTCCAAGCTTATACAAGCTCACTTTGACCATCAAACACACACACAACTCATATTATACACTCAAAAATCTGATTTGCTCTCTCTCCCTCTCCATATTGACGCCACACACACACCAAAAACACCAATTCCATACAATTTTATAGATCACAAAATAGCCACACTAGTAAAAATGACAACCTAGTATATTCCTTGTATTTTTGAGGTGATTGAAAAGGGTTTTCAAGAAGGGTTATATACATTTTGGGGCTGAAGTTGTACAAGTTTTTATCAAGTCATTTTGGGTAAAGAAAAATGGTGATCAAAAATTATTTTAGGTGAAGATCAAGTTTGAAGATTGAAGCTTTGTTCTTGTTTTGATCATTTTCTACATATTTCTTGTGGTAAAAATCTCATGAGTTTTGTTTATGTTTTCTTTTGATTTTCAATTGTATATGTACATGTATGATATTTGATGATCAAGTAATAAAAATGGCCATGCATGTATAGATCTAGGTTAATTATAGCTAAAATAGTCATCTAAAACAAGTGAAAAGATCATCAAAATTATGAGATGTAATGAACAGTGGATTCTATAAAACTCAGTAGGTTTGAGGATTGATTTGATGACATGAGGTCATAGATAAATCTCTTATGTACATTGGGAAAATTGGATGATTCCAAGAAAGTAAATATTGAGTGAGATATGGTCAAAACACTAAAACTAGTCAAATCTAGACCTTGCTGTACAGATTGTGTAAAAAGTCATATTTATGGACTAAACCAATTAAAAAGTAAAAACTATGAGTTGTAGCTAAAGTCATGTAGATTCTGAATCATTTGGATAGTCAACCAACTCTTTATGGTTTGTAAATGGCATCAAAAATGGTAAAAGTGAAATTTCAGTCCTAATTAGTAACTTGACCATTAGGTAGTAATATACCCATATGTATAAGTAATATAAAAAGAGGTATAAAAATGACTTTGAATCTGTAAAGTACACTTAATTATGAATCCAAGCATATAAATATATCAATTATACCATCTACGGTTTATAAATTATGACTATTTTCGTAAACATAAAAGTATACAAAATTTACTACTACCCGAACACTATACTATGTAAAGCGATTTTTATGACTAAAACCCGAGGTGGTAGGACCCACTTCTTGGGAGTTTTAAAAGGCTAATAAACTAATAATAAAAGTATCCAGACCCCGAGAACCCGAAAACTTATATTAAAAGTTGTATACTAGATAAAATGGACCCGTAAGGCTTATTGGACCACTAGGCCCAATGAAACAAAATAGACTTATTGGACTTAGCTTTAGGCCCAATCCACTTGGACCTTACTAATGGGCTAGGACCTGGTCTTTGAGTAATAATATCAATAAAATAACTTACTGGGTTTGCTTAATGGGCCTGTTGGGCTTTTTGGACTAATTTAGACAATAGTAGTAAAATGGCTAATAAAAACAAGTTAAAAACCTAGAAAACTTTAAGTGTGAAATAATTATATTTCAAGAGCAAGATCATCATATAAACTACATGTATACATATACTTATTTAATTTATGAATTATCATTAATTTTTATCGACTAGAAACCTAAGACCCGTTACAATTTGTATAGGTCTTGGTTGATTGACGCGCCTACTCCCGAAGTTCTTATTCATATCGCTATTCTCTTCCGACATCACTAGTGAGTTCATAGCCTCGCATTTTAATACTTTAATTGTTTTATAAACCCGCGAGGGGGATAACATGCTTGTTTTTAAAAATAGAACACAAGGGACCCGAATGTATGCTAGTAGCTTTGATTATTATAAGTTAGCTTAACTCGCTAGATAAAAGACCCGTAGAAATCATGAATTGTTAACTACCGGGTAATGGTAGACGCTTATACATGAAATAGTACTATTTGGAGGTTGCCACCTCCAATCCGTGACGACTGGCTATCGTCTCGTGTCGGGAAAATGACACCACGGATGCGTTGTATAGAGAGTAATATGCACTCATAGCGAGGGTGTATAGTGGGCATTTTATTATATGGTAACGTTCAATGTCATGAGGCTTATAATAATCCCCCTATAACTTTGTCTGATCCACATCGTTATATCCTGATGAATTTTGAGAAATGATACTTGTGTTCGGAAAATTTTATTGTTTATATATATATAAACTCTATGGATTCACTCAACATTACTGTTTAGTTTTAGCATGTTTTATCTCAGGTCCTTGAAGGTAATTCGGCGATGGAGATTTTGGTTGTCGCTTATGGAAACCTAAATGTTTTGAAGGCCCATTAAATAAAAGTCATTCGAAGATGATTTCCAAAAATGTTGTATGAATTATGAAACAATTTGGGACCTATGATGTAAACTTTTATTTCGAATGAATGTATTTAAAAACGTCTCTTTTCGAGTCGTTTTCTATGCTTGAGTTGTTATATTATGACGTAGCACCCCAAATGACTCTTCCGCTGAGATAAATTAAAACGGGGGTGTTAAAAATTCCAAGGCATGGATTTTATACTTTATAAAAATAGTACGTCTCATGACAATTTCAAGTATATAAGAAACTCAAAAAACGGATTTATAACGAAGAAGATACGTAGTTTACGAGTTATACGTTAATTAAACGCGTTATAAATGAAATTTTATAAAAACCAGTTATAAAATACTCTTGTTATAAAGGGTTTGTTATTTTCCTCAGATAGTACATAATTTTAGGATTCTAAAACAATAAGAATCATAATTTGGATCAATAACGAAGGAGTTATGAATTACGCGAGTTTACGACAATAAATACTTTTATAAAAGTTACTGTTCATCTCAGACATGAACATTTTGAAAACATCATTAATATGATAGAACTTTTAATAACAAGGACGTGCTCGAAAGAATCACTAAAACAGAGCTAAAACGAATAAGATACGACATTTACGGGTTTTACGATAACTAAATTTATAAAAATAAATTTATAAACTGTCATGAACAGTAAAAATCACTGTTCACCAGAGGACTAAAAATATAAAAATGTAATATTTTGATAACTCGTCTTAATACGAAAGCGTGGACATAAGAAACGTAAGAAACGGGCTTAAAACGATAAAGTTACGTCGTTTTTACTAATGAAATATTTATAAACGTTTTAACTTTATAAATACGATTTCACAAACGCAATTTAATGGTGATGTAGCTATATAGAATTGTATATGGTAGTAGTTATTCAAAGTGCTTAGTACTTATACGGCCTATAATTAATTAGGTTGCACTCGACGTTTATCTGATGCATTTTCTGTGATATAATCTGATATTCATTACTCAAGGTGAGTTCATAGCCCCATATTTTACATTTTAATGATTTATAAGTTTTGAGGTGAGAAACATATGCATGTTTTACAATTGGACGCAAGTAGACATTTCACATTTACTATTACGTGTTTGCGTAAGTAGTGATAACCATCTAAGCCCATTATCATGAGCTGTCAATTACTGTTGTGAGCGCGAATGTTATAAATAAATCTATTTGGGATTGACATCCCTGTTCGGGTGAGTCATGCTCACTGTGCCGGTTTGCCGAACAACGAACGTATATGATCCGTCCAAACTACACCTTAAAATATATATAATATATAATAAAATATAGAATATATGTAGTAAGAATAGTCTAGAAACAAAGTCAATAAAACCGAAAAGTAGTATAGAATGTTCCCGGGTCGTTTATCCCCAACGAGGCTGTACTGGAAAATCGATACAGTCGGAAGATTTGAGTTGGAAGGAGAGAAATGATTTGAGAGTGCAGGAAGTTAAATTAAGCAATAACAAATAAAAACGTTTAAGAAAATCCTAAAAATTATGAAATTAAGCTAGAAAACGAGAGCACGATTCCCGAACTAAGGGGGAAAAACCTAAATTCTTTAAAATTAACCCTATGAAGAAATTTTTGCTTCTAAACTACTCTAGGGAACAAATAACGAAGAATCAAAAAGACTAGACTGAAAACGGAGTTCGTTTGACCCAAAAACGAGTCAAGACAAAAAATCGCACCCGGACCGCTCTTTAAAAAACTAAAAGTTACAAAAATGACCCTACGAAAATTTTTGTATTTTTTCTACAAACTATATGACTAAAGAAAATTTTCTAAAAAAGAAAAATATTTTTTTGATAATTTTTGTATTTTTTATGAATTTTTTAAACTTTTAACGAAATTAAATTATAAAAAATACCAAATGACTTCGAAAAATTCTGAAAATTTTTCCTAAAATACTTAACACTATATTCTACCTACGAAAAATAAGAAATAAAAAGTTGGCTTAAAAATAAGCCCGTAAATAAGCTATAACAGCTTATTTGCTTATAAGCCCAAAACACCCTTAAATACCAAGGCCCTTGGGATTATAACGAAAAAGTCCCAAGGGCGCAGCGGTATGAGTGTGTAAAAAGGGGGAATGTATCGAGGGGTACCGGGTTCGAGTCTTGCTCACCCGGGTCACCCCTTGTCTTTCCCTCTCTTTTTTTGGAAAAACTTCGTAAAGCAAAGTTGTTAAGCTCGTAGGGCTTAACAACTTTCTCAACTACAACTTTTTTTGAAAAGCTGTAAATAAGCTTTGAAAATGACAGAATGCAAAAATAAGCTTAAAGGCTTAAAAAGCTAAGGCATTTGCCTTTGTGGACAAATAAGCTAAGTCTAAACTAAATAAGCTAAAGAGGGGGCCTAGACTAAACTAAATAAGCTGGAAAAAGGGCTTAAGTGACATAAAGCTAAAGTAAGCTTAAAAAGGCTAAAAGGCATAAGCTGTTGGACAAATAAGCTAGATAAAAGGAGAATAATCCAACACAGCTTATCACACTAACCTAAAAAGCTATTAGGAGCAATAATGAGCTTATGAAATAAGCTGAATAAGCCAAAGTGGAGCTTAATACCCACAACAGTACTAACTAAAGAGTTAGTACTGTTGGTGTATAACTTGAGCTAAGGGCAAAAAGTTGGCTTAAAGATAAGCCATCAAAAGTGCTTTTTAAAACCTAAAACTGAGGACACTTAAAAAGGGGCTTATTGGCTTTTAAAATAAGCCAAGAGCTTGGGCTTGGATATACTAAAAAGCTAAATGCAAAGGCTTAAAATCCACCCCCTAGCACCAGGGGAGATTAATGCTAATAACAAGAGCTTATTTGACAGCTTTTTAAAAGCTGTCAAATAAGCTCAAAATAAGAAAATAAGCTTAAACAGCTTAAGTACCCTAGGAAGTGGACTTATGCACCAATTTTTGACCTCTAAAACACTTTTAAACCTACTAAATTTGTAAAGTGAAAAAGGGCTTTTTAAAACTCAAACTTACAACTTGGGTGGTTTTTGACTCAAAAAGTCAAGTGACCAAAAGGTGTTGACAGCTTGATTTAAACACACAAATAGCACACTTTTTTTTGAGACACTCTTTTTAAAGCTAAAACTCAAATATACAATGGCTTATCCAAATAAGCCATTGTATACTTTATAAAAACCACAGTTTTGAGAGACATTTGTGAAAGCTTGGAAAACAGGCTTTTGACTTAAAAGCTTTAGAAAACACACTTAAATAAGCTCAAACACTTAAGCTTTATCTAACTTGGTGACCACAACCCATAAAAAACCTGTGTTGACCCGTTTTCATGCTTAACCCAAACACCCCCTTAAGTCTGAAAATAGAAAATTTAACCTTGAAAAACTGATTTAAATTCTACAAAACCTTAATACCAGATATCATTTAGCTAGACATCAACATGATGAGCAGCTTTAATCAAAGAAAATGAGCAGAATTAAAACAAGATCTTTCTTATATGAGTTAGAAACGGCAGAATTAACTAATACTAATGAAACAAGATGACAAGGGCAATGCAGGTACTCTAAGTAACAAAATACAATATAAATAAGAAATGCAAGCCTAAATTAAGAATCAATAAGCAGGGTTAAGCTGAATTAATTAATGCTACAGTAACATAAAAAAATGCAGGAAATTGAGTTAAAAACTTACAAAGGTCCAAGAGTAAAGGGAACCTAAAAAACTAGCCTAATTAACCCCTAAGTCCATCATAATCTGAATCAAGAACAACCCATAGTCCTTCCAGTTTTGACCTATCATCCAATGATATAAGCTGAGGAATTTTTGTGATATATTTTTTATCATGAACAAAGGTAAAATACAATTCAAACTCAGGAATGTAACTGAAAACTTTTCTTTTATT
>BQNB010157036.1:3520-15201 GCA_026074375.1 Tanacetum coccineum | reverse complement strand
AAGATCCGGAGGATCCATGGGTCCTGCACATGCACAAATATGTTCATTTTGATATGTAACTCAACTTTTGTTTGATGCTTATCCGAAAGTGTTAAACACTCTAAGCCTAAAAATGATAAATGAGAGTATTTTATTCAAAAACACATATGATATTTCCTTTTTGAATTTGAATTAATGCTCAAATGATTTTTTAAAGCATTTTGTTTAAAGTGAGGTTATATAAAATGTTGTAAAAGTTTTATGTATTGGTTATGATAAAATTGTCTTTGATCATTAAACAAGTTTTAAAGATTTATATACATACCTTAAGTGATTATTGTCAAATGATGACTAGGTTCAAAACATGTTTACTTATCCTTTTAGTTAATACATTTATATTTGTCATTTGTAAAACCTAAAAAAATGGTTAAGTAGAAATAGTGTTTTTATACATTAATTTGTATTAACACATTAGAATTTTTTTTTAATTAATTTTAATTTTCAACCTACTAATTTAGAAACTTTACACTTTGTCATAGATAATAACTAAATGATCATTGATAACCAACGACGTTATTGTACGTATTTCCTCGTACAAAATAAATATCACTTTGTGCTCTATTTTATTAGAATGGATAAAGATCAAATAAAAAAAGACAAATATCCGTGAGAATGATAAATTTTTTTTTTTAAAAGTTCTCAAAAAATTCCACAAGATCGTGTATGTTGTTGCATGAAAAAGTTGTGAACGAAGTTTTTTTTAAACTGAATATTTTTGCCGAAAAAAAACGTTTGTGCATTAAATCGTTTTTTTGTGCATCAAAAATTCGTTTTTGTACCCAACTTCTTTTGACTTTTTGCATCAAAATTTTATTGCGCATCAAACTATAACAAGTTGAAAATTTTGTGAATCAAATAATTTTTGTGCATCAAATTTTATTTTTTTGTGCATTAAAAAAACGTATGAAAACTCAAAATTAGAAAAACTTCTTTTACAAAAGTTTTATGCACCAACATACCTGATTTTGGAGAATTTTTTTGAAATTTTTTAAGAACTTTTTTAAAAAAAGTTTTCTTTTTATCTTTCTCACGGATATTTATCTTTTTATTTTAACCTTCCTCTTATTAGAATAGTAGTACTTGTTAGCATATATTGATGGTTTCGATTTAAACCGAAACGAACCGAACCGGTTCAGTCAGGTTTCAATTTGGATTGTTTCATTTCTCGACCTATCTTTTTCTCAAAATCAATTTTTGATTTGGTTCGGTTCATTTTTGTCCCGATGCTTAGCGGTATGTGTAATTACTAGTTGTATGAAACACTATGTAAAAGGTAAGTTGAAATATATTTATCAGACTCTTTGCGTAAAACGAGATAACGCTAATTTTTCAAACCTAATGACCAGATAAATAAGAAAAATGAAATGTGATCACGAGAAAAGTTCTATGTAGAACACTATTTAATTAAAGAACAATCCACTTCATCTCAACCATCTATTTTATTTCCATCTAATGGTTTAGATTAATTCATATTTTAATTTAATTAAAAAACCCACTTTCATCCTATTTTTTTAAAATTAAATATCTCACAAACCGTTAATCGTTACGCAAAACGAAACATACCATCGCGACGAGAATTAAATCATCTTTCTATAGAGGGGCACTTCTATATACTTTCGACGAACTTTTTTTTCAATTATTTTTTTTCAGTCACGTCTGAAAAAATCACATGTGATTTTACGAAATCACATGTGATTGTGATACAAATCACATGTGATTTTTTCAGACGTGACTGAAAAAAAATTCAGAAAAAAAATTTAGAAAAAAAATTTGTCGAAAATATATAGAAGTTCCCCTATAGAAAGATAAGAAAATACTCGTCGCGATGGTGTATTTTTTTTTCGTTACGTAAATTTAATTATACCATCGCGAAGAGAATTAAATTATTTTTTTAAATTTTCGCCCAGAAAAAATCACACGTGATTTATTACTTTAAAAATCATAAGTGAATTTGTGAAATCACATGCAATTTATGAAATAGCACGTGATTTTTAAAAACAATAAATCACAAGTGATTTTACAAATCACGTGTAATTTTTTTTGGCGGAAATTTTAACACTAAAAAGTCGTCAAAAGTATATGAAATCGATTTTTTTCAGTCACGTCTGAAAAAATCACATGTGATTTTACGAAATCACATGTGATTGTGATACAAATCACATGTGATTTTTTCAGACGTGACTGAAAAAAAATTCAGAAAAAAAATTTGTCGAAAATATATAGAAGTTCCCCTATAGAAAGATAAGAAAATACTCGTCGCGATGGTGTATTTTTTTTTCGTTACGTAAATTTAATTATACCATCGCGAAGAGAATTAAATTATTTTTTTAAATTTTCGCCCAGAAAAAATCACACGTGATTCGAAAAATCACATGTGATTTCTTACATTAAAAATCACACGTAAATTTGTAAATTCACATGCGATTTATGAATTTATGAAATCACACGTGATTTATTACTTTAAAAATCATAAGTGAATTTGTGAAATCACATGCAATTTATGAAATAGCACGTGATTTTTAAAAACAATAAATCACAAGTGATTTTACAAATCACGTGTAATTTTTTTTGGCGGAAATTTTAACACTAAAAAGTCGTCAAAAGTATATGAAATCGATTTTTTTTAGTTACGTCTGAAAAAATCACATGTGATTTTATGAAATCACATGTGATTGTGCTACAAATCACATAGTATATAAAAGTGCCCCTCTATAAAAAGATAATTTAATTCTCGTCGCGATGGTATGTTTCGTTTTGCGTAACGATTAACGGTTTGTGAGATATTTAATTTTAAAAAAAGTTATGAAAATTGGGTTTTATTTAATTTGATAAAAAAATAAAAGGTTGTGATTGGTTCATTGGATATTTACTAAATTCTGAATCTATGTTGAACTTTTGCCGTATGATGATTTGCTATTCATTACACTAAAGTACAATGTTTTAACTTTTAGATTTATAATATCATTTAAATTAAACAACAATAATATATCTTAACAATAAAAGTAATCATAGTTCTTTGTTTACGTCCATACACCAGTTGCTTGTTTTCCGAATCATGAACAATAGTTTATAACTCACTAGTATGAAATGTTTAAAAGATGATTTCTTAGGCATTAAAATAGTGCAAAAATTAAGTGACAACATTGAAGATACTCAATGATCAGCTTTTGACTACTAAAACTACATATGTTTGTTTTACCACTAACTAAAATACTATCAAAGACCTTAAACATCAATAAAAAGGATAGCACTATTGGTATCCCTTTACCCTACTAAAAAGTACAAAACATTTCTTTTTGTCTTTTTATTTACACTGCAACACAGTTTTTTATCAATTTATGTTTTGTACATTTTGATAGTTTATTACTTTTGACTTATTAAACATTATATCAGTTTCTATTCCGTTTCACAGTTTTATAACATAAACAAAATTATAAAAAAAACATAAAAAAATCAAAAAAACAAAGAGGGTACAAATAAGAGGGTCTTTATAACCCATCCCTAATAAAAATAGTCTTTTTGACTACTGATGTCCTATTTAATCTTTACAAAGGGAGAATAAGATACTTGTTCCCAAAAAATTCACAGCTATGGAGTTATAGTCAATTGTTCTGCGTTGTCTTCTCTATTAGAAAATTTTGATGTTTGAATAGAAAAGAAAGTTGATTGAGTTATTTTGATCCGCACACAATAAGCATCTATTCATAAATTGTAAGGGCATGTTTGGTACAGAGAATTTCAGAGATTAGAAATGAAGCAGAGAATTGGATTTTTTTAGAAATGAAATCCAGAAAGATAGTTTATTGAATTCCACTGTTTAGTAGCGTCAGAGAATTAAAAAAAAAAAATCACGCAAATCTTTTTTTTAAATAGAAAAATAAATAAATAAACAAATAATAATAATAATAAAGATTATTATTATAAAAAATAATAATAATAAATAAATAAATAATGAATAATAATAAATAATCAATAATAATAATAATAAAAATAATAAATAATAATAAATAATAGTAATAATATTATTAACAATTAATAAAATATTATTATATAATAATAAACAGTAAAATAATAATAGTAATAATAATAAAAAAAATAATAAATAATAATAATAATAATAATAATTAATAAATAAATAAAAATTACAATAATAATAAATAATAAATAATAATAATAAAATAAATACATTATTATTATTATTATTTTAATATTTATAATAACAATAAATAATAAATAAATAAAACGTAAATAAATCTTTTTTGTTTTGTGGTTCAAATGAATTCTCACAAGTGAGAAATAGTTTCCACATCAATTATGATGGAAATGATTTCCACACAAATTACAAAGGACCCAACTCTTCAAAGAAATCAAATCTCCACCATTTTTATTTCTCTGCCAACCAAACAAAGGAAATCAAATCATTTCCATTTCTTTATCTTGAACTCCTTGTACCAAACATGCCCTAAATGAATAAAGCAGTAATAAATATATACTTTTCATAAATTGTGTATTTCTTATTGTATGTAGGGGTGTTGGTTCGGTCGGGTTCGGGTCAACTTGAGTTGGGTCAAAGTCGGGTCAATACTAAATTTTTTATACTCGAACCCGACCCTATTTGAATTTGGGTTCGGGTCATCTCGGGTTCGGGTCAACTCGGATATGAGTATATTGTAAAAACATTTCATATTTTACTATTTTAAATAGAAAATATATAAAATTTATGTTAAAAAAACAAAAAAACTTCTTATCCGGATCAATCGAGTCAACTCGAACCCGAGTTAGCCAAAAAGTTTTAACCCGATACCCGACCCTATTATTTAGTATTCGGGTTACTCGGGCTGACCCGAATTACCCGAATAAAATTTTGGACACGACTAACCCGGCCCGAATATGCTTATTCGAGTTCGGGTCCGGGTCGGGTTCGGGTGGGGTCGGCCTTTTTTGACACCCTAATTGTAAGACATTTCTTTTGCATTTAACATTGGATCCGAATTTCCAATTATCCGGTGTCTCACCACCCATTCGATTTCGGCTAGCAAGTTTCGTGTATAACTCACCACAACAACCAAGACAACCTAACTACCAAAATCGTCCATTTAGTCCTCCGTATAACTCACAACAAGTTTTTTAACAACAACCAATGTATCACCCGACATATGAACCACCGTCTCCGTCTCGGCAACCAAATCAAATGTATTCTCCGCTTAACCGTCTTAAACTTGATATGGATATGGAGAACTTATTTAATACACAAGAATATTATGCGGGTCAAGGTTCGGGTCACGATTATTATGCAGGTCAAGGTTCTGGCAGTAATAAAAAAATTTATACGGGTCAAAATTGTTCTATGGGTCAGGGTTCGGCTAACGGTTCGGCTCACGATTTGGCTCCTGTTGAAGACGACTTTCCGGTCGAAGAGGTGGCACGCCCATCAAAGCTAAGAAGGTTTCAAAAAATGGCCAAAAGACTGTACCGACTGAAAACAAAGAATCGTCAAAACCATGGACAATAGAGGAAGAGGTTCCGTTGTGTAAAGCGTGATGTGACGTGTCAGAAAACAGCATCACAGGAAACGCAATGAAGAGCATGTGATTTTGGTTAAAGGTTATTGAGTACTTTGAGAAAGAAACATGGTCGAACCGAGGATACGATTCCATCCTCAGCAAATGAAAAAATAGAGTTCGTCTTAGAATTAGTGCATTTTGTGCTATTTTCGATAATGTCCAACGGAGGAACAAGAGTGGGTCATGTGACCTCACTGTGTATCAAAAAGCGTGTGTGGAATATGCAGCTGAGTACGATCACGACTTTTTCATTAGAGCCGTGTTGGCAAAATTTGAAGAATCATTCTGTAGGGAAAGAAGTTGAGATGCCTTCATTTTACTCGAAACGAAACCCGGGTAGCAAAAAAGCAAAGACTTAGGCTCAGCGAAAGGTGGTTTGAATTTGAACGAGGAAGCGGATGGTTATGAGGTACGAGATGTGCAACCAATGGGTCGAGACCGAGCTAAGAAGAAATCATCTTCCTCTTCTCGTTTTGAAGCTTCATCTGCTGTAGGAGGAGGTATTGTTGACGTGGTAGCCGATAAATGGAAGAGCCTCAAGTCGGTTAGCTAGGGAAAAAAGAAGGAACAACAATAGTCCTATATAGACTTGAAGAATCAGAAATTGGATATCCATGAAAAGGTGAGTCAGGAGGCAGCAGAATTGAAAAGACAGGAACTTGAGAAAAAATGTAAAACCTTTGAATTATAATTAAGAAATAAACGTGACAAAGACTTACGCTTCTATATGAAAAAAATTGACAAGAGTTTGCCCCTGATATAACAAGAAAAACTAAAGGAAATGAAGCAAGGAATCAAAGAACTCTATGACTTAGATTATTAGTTTAAGTTTTTAATTATTAATGTAATATTTTTAATTTTATGTATTGTAATGTTTTTAATTTTATTTGAATAATTATGTATTATCTTTATTATTAATAAATTTTAATTTTTTCGTTTAATTTATATAAAAAAGAAGATGTAGGTCGTTTTACTGTGACTAAAAGATCGCCTGTAGATCGTCATAGAGAGAAAGTTGATCTGACCGAAAAAATGTAAGTCGCTCGATGTTCGGTAACTTAATGCAAAAAGCTCACTCACATCCAAGGTTATAGATAGCGCGAGACGTGGCGTGACGGCATGGCCGAGCCTCACGCCTTTACAAGCCATGGCGAGTCATGACGTTTTTAAAGCGTGACTTAAGGCGGCACAAAATATAAACATATTTATAAATTTATATATTTATATCATATTACAAATATATTGCGTTTACAAAAAGTGTCATACATAAGGAATAAAGTCAAGAAACTATCTTTGCATGTAATATTTTCTATTTTTATATAAAAATATTTTTATTGAAATTAAATTCAAAAAAGCCTTCATGCATCACGTTTATCGTGTCTTATAACGTTTTTTCACTCCTCATCTCACGTCAAGCCTTAAGGCCCAAACCTTAGTTTATTGCGTGACGTAAAGATCACGCCTCAAGCCTTGACAGCGCCATGACTTGACTTTTAGAACAATGCTCACATCTTACTCGTTGTAGTACAATTTTAAGTATTAATATAATAATAATAATGGAAATGCATTATATTGTACAGATACACGTGATGGGAGGCAGAGGCTTTCAGGCTTATCCCAAATCTCAACCACATATATAAAACGCGCACACTTTATAGAGTGAATAGTCTTTTAATATTAATATAATAATAATAATGGAGACATATTGTACACAGATAACACGTGACGGGACGCAGAGGCTTATCCCAAATCTCAACCATTTATTATTATCACCAGCTACCTCACTCCTTTTCTTTGTGTATTTGTTCTTCCAGATCTTGTCAGACTCCTTCGCCTCATTTTGTAACCCAAAACACCCTTATACTAGTAATGACTTCTCATGAATACAGAAACATGATGTTTTCACCCGATGACTTTGCTCACTTAAAAATCCCCCTTGAAAGTATCCTATCAGCCACCGACAAATTTGCTGATGAAAATGGCATCGGCACAGGTGGATTTGGAAACCATTACAAGGGACAGCTCTTGTGGTCCGGTGAGTTGATTGATATCCATGCTCAGAGGTGGAATAAAGAATGGGATGATGAAAAAGAACAACAGTTTTGGATGGAGATTTTCATGCTTTCTACTCTCAAGCATAAAAATCTAGTTTCTCTTGTTGGGTTTTGTGATGAGAATGATGAGAAAATCATCATTACCAAGCGTAATACCAGGGGAAGTCTTGTAAACCATCTAAGTGACTCGAAGCGGTTGACATGGGTGCGAAGATTGGAGATATGTGTCGGTCTTGCCCATGCATTCAGTTACATTCATTATGACGAGCACCGTGATTTTAGCGTGATACACCGGAACATCGACAGTGAGACGGTTCTGTTAAATGAAGACCTTGAGCCCAAGTTATCTGAATTTAGACTTTCCATGAAGATTAAAGCATCTCAAAGGCACCTTTCTTTCGATACGCTGGAGACGAAAAGTGCACACCACAAGTCAGACATGTACTCCTTTGGGATAGTAATGTTTGAACTACTTTGTGGTAGGAAAGCAGTGATCGACGACGACCAAGATAATAATAAGTACCTGGCTTCGGTGGCCGTGACCCATTATAGGGAGAAGAAACTCAATGAAATGATTGATTGGGATTTATGGAATCAAATGGACTCTCAATCATTTAAGCTTTTCACGGAAATAGCATATGATTGCTTGAATGAAGTTTGGGCTTTGAATGAAGAAACGATCGGAACGCCCAAAAAATTGATGTGAGATTGTCACGAGAACTTGAGGAAATGTTGGAACTTCAACTGGAACATCATAATGCGGTAATACGGTTTTTCTTTTCCATCTGTCTATTATAATAAGAAGTTTAGTTTAAAGAGCACAGGGTGTTTGATGGGTTCGAACAAACTATGCTAAGGGATGTTTGAGAATTGAGAGTGTGTATAGTTAATGTGGTTTCAAACTGTGTTTTATTCTATGCAAGCACAACTTTTAGTTATCAGTATATATCGAAAATAAAGTAATCAATTTACTTCAAAATGGCAAAATAAAAACGGCCTCTTACACTTAAAAAAACAAAAACAAGTCTCTTATTTTCCATGCAAACATTGCTTTTGGCAAAGGTAATTCCCATCTTATGTTAAATATAAGATGAATTAGGACACCGGATTTTTTGGCCAAACAATGTGAAACAAAATTATACTACATAAAAAATGTATTCAAAAGAAAAAGAAAATAAGGACATACTTGGGCTGATTTTATGGGTCTGAAATAGCCACATTGAAGTCTTTATTTTTCTATCAAATGAAAAACTTTGGCAGAGAAAAGAGTTGAAAATGCAAAACATATAATGCGCTTTAACGGGTCGGACTTAACTTGGAAATTTGATAAGTTATTCAAAACATAAAATAAAACCAAACATCAGTGCGAATTTTATCGTTTAATCATTAAGGTATAAATTATAATTTATAAATATTCATCGATGGTTGTTGTGGATATCGAAAAATAAATAAATAAAATCTTTACGTAAGAATAATAATGGACCTGCAAACTATATACAAGGATTAATTCAAGGTGTAAGCCGCCTATATATGCATAAATACGTACCTTTGACCAACAACTTTTGTAATTATATTTGTAACTCAACTTTTTTGTTTATAAACAGATTATGTCTTTGCGCATGGACAACCTTGCTCACTTAAATATCCCCCTTGGAAGTATACTATCAGCGACCGAAAACTTTGATGACAAAAATGTTATCGGCAGCGGTGGATATGATAAGAGATACGAGGGACGACTCTCTTGGTCCGGTGAGTTAATTGAAATCATTGCTCGGAGGTATAATAAGGATGGAGATGAAATGTTTTGGACTGAGGTTTCGATGCTTTCTAGTCTGAAGCACCAAAATCTGGTTTTATTACTTGGCTTTTGTGATGAAAACGGTGAAAAGATCATCATAACTAGGCGTGAAATTAAGGGAAGTCTCGGCAACCATCTAAGTGATGCTACGTTGTTGACATGGGTGCAAAGATTGAAGATATCGGTCGGTCTTGCGCATGCGTTGAGCTACATTCATTACGACGAGCCACGCGATTTTAGCGTAATACATCGAGACATCAGTAGTATCTCAGTTTTATTAAATGATAACTTCGAGCCCAAGTTATCGGATTTTGAAACGTCAATGAAAATTGAAGCATCTCTAAGGCACCATTCTTTCCATACTAGTAAAGTATGGAGTGCGAATGGGTATACAGACCCAACATACGAAAAGACTAAAAGTGTGAATCACAAAACGGATATGTACTCATTTGGGATAGTATTGTTTGAACTATTGTGTGGTAGGGAATCAATAATTGCCGACGACATTAACAAGTGTTTGGCGCCAGCAGCCATTCTCCTTTACAAAGGGAAAAAGCTAAATGAAATAGTTGATTGGGATCTATGGCAACAAATGGACTCGCAATCATTTGACATGTTCGTGGAGATAGCATATGAATGCTTGAATGAAGAAGAATCTCAACGCCCAAGTATAGATGAGATTGTCACAAGACTTGAAAAAGTGTTGGAACATCAGAAAGCGGTAAACCAGTTGTTCTCTCTTCCATCTTTCTACCATAATAACTAGTACTCTATATTTCTTTTGAGATTAAACACCTTCTTTAGCTAGATCCCATAAATCTGATTAGTGATAGCTGAACCTACCTGACTTCAATACCCATATATGCGATAGTTAGTGCAATACATCTCAAACTTTTCTGGCAGTATACATCTACACCAGCTAGAATTAATCTTCTTAAAATGTCTATGAGAATTAAGCTCACTCTTACACAAGGTACACACCATAGTGTATCCTGGGTACCACTTTATTAACTTAACTTGTGTATTCCAAATATGGGTGTCAAATGGGTCGACCCGACCCGACCTGAACCCGATTGTTGGAATATGTTAGTTGGATTAGCACCTATACGACTATAAATGTGTGAGACTATTGGGGGCACACACGTTACACACTTAGAGTGCATTTACACTTCACGTATGCTTCTAAATTATAAACCAAAGGACCTAAAATGACAAGACACGAATCCTATGGGTGCCTAATGATATAGCCGGCCATAGAGTGTTCTAGAGAGTGTCTAGGTTCATCCTTAAGAGATAATGATGAGTGTGGTGATAAGGATGAGTGTGGTGATGAGGATAAATGTGTAGTGATTAGGATTGAGGTGATGATTCCTATCCTTATGATGAGTAGGGTGTCTAGGCTATAACTACCCTTACCCCTAGCTCATTCAGATAACACACACATCCCTAATAACTCAGGAAAATTATTTTCCCTCTCCTCGCCACATATCAGCCGAATAACAAAACCCTAATTAGGGTTCTTTGATTTTCGGTTCCCCTTTTCACTTTCTATTGATTTTCAGTAATCCCAAAAAGGGATTTAAAAGTGTGATTCGACCCCACAACTTTCATAGAAGGTTTAGGGCTTTGGTTTACAAGTTCTCAAGGTGTGACAACTGATAGATCCATTTTATGATTTTCGGTACAAGTTCAATTGGTTTGATTTGGTACTTAATTCAAGAAGCAAGGTATTACAATAGTTGTTTGGGATACACGTGAAGCAAGGCTAGCATTCCTGACGCACTTGGTTGACGTGTTTGTGTGAGCATCCGTAGAGGTGGTATCTTAATCACCTTATTTCATTAGCATTTGATTCTTCAAGAGGTATGATTTCTTTATGCTTATTGTATGTTAATTATATATGCCAAGCTTGATCCATATCCGCTGCGTACTCGTGGTTGTTAATGGTTAACAGGTTATTTAATTCCAACACCGATAAGGCCTTATATGGACGGATTGATTCGGGACCAACTTAGCTTATCGCGTTGATTCGACCCAGACCCGATAAGGCCTTTTCAATAGTCTTTTAGTCACAACAAGCAAATGAACCCGCGCGTTGCGTCGGGGCTAATTTTTTCCCGAATAATTTTTTTTTACGTTTCGGGGGATTTTTTTTGGGCGATGCGTTATGCGGGGCTAATTTTTAATATTTTCTTTTTTTGTATGATTCGGGGAAAAAAAATTTAT
>BQNB010157035.1:0-15201 GCA_026074375.1 Tanacetum coccineum | reverse complement strand
GACTTTTATGCAATCATAAGTAAATATAAAGGAGGGTTTAGCCTAGCATGTTAAGGATAAAGCAAGAACATAGATTAATCACACAACACATAGACATATTGAATGATTAATGAATAACACTCTTACTTGATTAAAACATGGATAGAAGGTAGTTACAATAGGGTTTAAGGCCCTAAAAATAACCTTTAAAGCTGCTACAAAGACTAGGGTTCGTCTCCCTAAAGTTATACAAAGTTACCCCCTTGAAACCCTAAAAATGGATTTATATTTATAGAGTTCTCGACGCGACGGCGTCGCTTTATGCTCATGATGCCGTCACCACGTAGACGATTCTAGATCCTTTTTAAGTCGGCCATGTCCTGAAGCCTTCGCCAAAATCCAGACGTCGTCACTAGATTGATCACGACGGCGTCACTTTATGCTTGCGACGCCGTCTCCAGCCACTGTTTGCAAAAGTCATCATGAGATTTGGTGTAGGTCCGTAATCTTGTCCGTTTCTTCTCTAAATGAGCCCAAGTCACGTGTATTTCCTTCAAAAGCCATCCAAGTGCTAAAAACCTAAAAACAAATGATTAAGCACATAATCTGGGCATACTTGCATGATTTAAGGGGTTAAATGACCCTAAAATAGTGTATAAAATGACACCTCATCAAATACCCCTACATTTGGGATTTGCTTGTCCTCAAGTAAATGGGCTTTTCTACCTAGACAATAGTAGTATTAGGGTCATTTAACTTACTCTTTAAAATTATTTTACAACACAACCTTCTAGACCTCGTAATTAAAAGCACGAAAAGTATATACTAGCACCTCACATAAGTGTTTGGGACTCTCTCTTTCTCTTGGGTGTATAATAAATTATAACATAATGGGAAAACATAAAATCAACACTCATTACCTGTCATAGCATATAAATTATCATATTGGTAAAGGATCAAACCTCCACCGCTAGGCGTAAGCATTATTCATTACTATCCAAGAGGTGTTTTAAAGGGTTGTGGGGTGTAGGTGTAAGATAACATTAATGGAAACGGAAACGGAAACGGAAACGGATGGGATATATTTGGGTGGTGACTTTAGGTGAATTTGGAGTAGAAGGGTTAGCTAATTATTTATAAGAATACACGTTGGTTTGGTTGCTAAGCCAAAGACTCGGACAAAATATACAAACTCTACAAAACTCTATGAAACTTACAAATTCTCTAACACCATCTCTTCTTTTTTTTTCTTGATCTATATAAACATAAACATAGCAATTGGGCAGCCCGTACATTTTTTTACTTTTTTTATATATTTTTTCGATTTCTTAGTCAAAACGCAATATTTGTCTTCAAAACGCAATGAACCAAAACGCAACCAATGTCAAAACGCAACCTATGATCAAAGCGCAACAAGAAGTAATCAAAACGCAACAAGAAGAATGTCAAAACGCAACATGAATTTTGCCAGAAAGTCAAAACGCAACGACGAAATATACGAGTTTTTCCACCTGATTTCTCTTGCACAATTAGCTACCTTATGCCTAGATCTTGCTTAATAACTAAAACATTCACACATCTAAGCACAATAATTCGGGTTTGTTTTTTTTTTTCCTTCAATATTACACACGAATTTGATCTTTTTAAACCACACGAATCAACCACGAATCCACACGTAACTCTGATGCCAATTGTTAGGATCCCGATAACACTTTACTTCATACAATCAAACATGAATCGGAACTAGAAATGAGGAGGTGAGATGAGTTGTTTAGAGAGAGAAAGAGGAGAGAGAAATGAGAGAGAAAAGAGAAAAGTAAAATTAGATATTTTGAACAACTTAACTTTTCCAAGTGGAAAAGTTCCTTATATACCCCGACACTTAAAAGTGATGCGCGGGATATTTAACTAGGACCCGGGCTCGGGTTTTGCTTGGGATTAAACCCGAAACATATACAATATTAGATTAACTATCGAGCCCGATTCCCGATACTTTCCTATTACAACGTTAACTAAGTGATTGACCATGACTTAAATACATAATGAACGAACTTCATGTTCGACTCAATATTTTGAGGTTAACAGTGTGTGTTTCACATGTCCGTTTATGACATTCATTTTATTGATAGATGTTTTGTATGTAAGCATACGAACTTGTATACGCCTGAACGTGTAACCATATCGTAAAAGTAAAAGAAAACGATTATGTCCGTGAGAAAGTCATGGGTATTTTCCCACAGATTACCCACCAAGTTGATAAATCCGTGGGGAATACATGTGTAAATATTCACAGATTTCCTACAAAAATATCATCTTTACATTTCTGCCTACTTACACATTCCCACGTTACTTAGTATGTCTTCATATGTGTTTTTAGTTTCATATTATATGTTTTTGTTTATTAACGTAACTATTTATGCGAGTATCGCAAGTGTATGTGCACAAGAGAAGATGGGGAACACTTGGTTACTATAGAGTGCTCATGGACATTTTATACGGAAATATGAAGCGCAACTCATCAAAATCTATAAATGCGCCTAGCTAAATATGCTTTGATTTGACAGATGTCTTATATCTAACAAGTAGTTGATCAAAAATTCATTTTGATATTATAAATGTACGCCGTTCTTTTTTGTATTTTAGTAAATTTATAGATAATATGTTATGAAAATAGATTTAAACTTATTTTTTGTATACGTGTATATATATACTAATATAGTAAAAATAGTGATATAAAATACATCTTATGTTGCAAAAAAAAATTAACAACTATTACAGAAAAAATATGTAAGACCAAAAGGTTTAGTCGGTTTAGCATTGTTGAAAAATACAAAGTAACATTTTTTATTTCACAAGGATGATCTCAATCTACTTTAACTAAAGTTTATTAGAGTGTGTTTGTGAGGAAAATATATGACCATTGGATTGTTTGGCAAAGATTGCCAACATGTCAACTTTAAAAGGTGAGATGAAAGACAACAACATATTACAATAAAGATAAATATTATCATCATCTTTGTATCATATCTACCACACATACTAGATAAACATAAAACATTTTCTCCCTATCTAAATTCATCACCACCATTAACCCGCTCCAATCATCCTACATTTCGACCACCAGTAAACAACAAACACATACTAGGAAGACCACTGCAAGTAACCAAAAAGCGAGCCATAACCCACAAAGATGTGCGAGAAGGCACCACACGATCGAACCACCAATGGTCTATTTTTGTTAGATCTTGGAAGTCGTATATGCAGATCTATAGATCTTTTAAGTTTTTGTTCGATCTGATAATCTATGTTGTGTTTTTGGTTATATATAAAAGTTATTTTTAGATCTATATAGCATTAAGTTTGTATGTTTTGGCTTGTTGGATGTACTAATTTTGTTTCTCATTTTGTGTGACATGTGCAGGTTTCACGGCTAAGATGGATGGATTATAAAGATCATTCAAGAGATTATTATGAACCTTGTTATGTTAGGAAAAAAAGATGAAATGATGGAAATAGATAGGTTTGATACCAGTGAGTTATGTATATTTGTAAATTTATGTGTTTTAATAGAATAAACAGATTTGCAGATTACAACTATATGTGTTTTGTACGAATTGAAATCTTGGTATTTGATTAGTGCATTTTTATAGATCTATTGATGCATTTTAATTTTTAGATCAAATTTTATATATAAAATCTTTTCACAGAACTACTACGGGTTTACCATGGATTTGCTTATTAGAAACTAGTGTGAAATAATTTTGCCACGGATTTGCTTATTATAAATTAGTGTGAATTTTTCTTGCCACAGTATTGCTTATTAGAAACTAATGTGAAATAATTTTGTGGGAAACAAATCCGTGGGTAATTTTTGTAGGGAAACTGTGGAAAATGCGTATTAAAATTTCTGTCAGATTGCACATGGCTATATCCGTGGGAAATAGTCAACGTTCCATGGGAAAATCAGTGGGAAAATATTTACTCACGAGGGATTTTACATCAGAATAATTCCGTGTGAAATCTGTGAAAAAGGGCCCTTACCCACGGGGTTTCCCACGGATTTTATCGTGGGAAAAACCAGTTTGTGTAGTAGTGCATTGTCCTCGTCCAAATCCACAATGGGTTGCTTTTTCGACACTTTTTTTCCTTCGCGCCTTACATCACGGGGTTCTTGGGTTTGTGGTACTTTGAATTATGGTTGTGTTGTGAGTCAAAGAATTTTGGTTGTGATGATTGTGATGGAATAAATTGCGGTTGTGATGATTGTGATGAAAAATATTGCGGTGGAGTATTTCTTGGATTTGAGAAATGTTGGAAGCCGAATTGTTATTGGTTTTGATGATACGCAAGTTGTTGTTGATAAGTTTGATCGGGTGTCATTTGCGTTCCATATGAAGGATACGGTTGCGAGGAATTATTTGAGTTTTGTGACAATAGGGTAGACGGATTCGATTAGTTCGGAGAAGACGATAATTGTTGTGGGTTGCTGAGAAGATTGGTAAAATAACCTTCAATTGGAGGTTGAGACATTTTTTTGGGTGTTGAGATATTGAAAGTAGATGATGTTTTTGGTAAATAAGTGTGTGTTAAAATGTTAAAATGAAGTGTTATTGATAACCTTAAGATTTCACTCATAAAAGACGATCCGGAGGTCGGAGAGGATAGAAATGAAAGTAAACCATTTTATTAGAGAGAGAAGGAAAGAGTGTGTGTGATTTCTAGAGAGAGAAACAACACACACTTATGAGAGAAATGTTTTTCCTCATCCCTCCATAGAAGTATGGAGGGGATATATATAGCCCGGGACACGATCTGCTTACTACACTTGACATTTCTAGTCCCTGCGTGTTCGGCTAATGTAAACTAATGTAATTCCGTATTAGCCGACATATTTTAAGGCTAACAATCTTCTCCCAATATGTGGGCATACGGAATTACTTATAATGTTCCTAACAGGTACAAATACAACATAATAAAATGACATCTAAGGCGCTTCCAATGCTGAAGATGACGTTTTTATCTTCTAGTCTTGATACTTGTACTCTAGCTTGGATCTTCTATGGCTTGACTTGTTCTGGAACCATTGTAGTATGCATGAGTTGGATTAACTTCCCCCTAATTCATGCAGCATGTCTTGAAAAGCTTTCTTCATAGACTTTTTTTTTGGCGAAGTTTCTGAAACAGCTTCCCCCCAAACCAACATCCGTATCTTAAGCAGATTCTGAAACGTTGATGTAGTTCGAACGATATTCTAGCATATACATTTAAAGTGCACAGTGGCTTTTTGTAGAAGAAACAGTCAACCACACCATCTAATACTGCTTCTATACTGAATCATGACGTTTTTGGTCTTGGTGAATATTTGTTTGAGGGAACATGCAAGAGATCAGTAACAATTCTTCTCACGCTTGTAGAATACTTCACAAACCATACTAAGTAAAGTAGTCTACACTACTTCCCCCTGGAAGTTGACATGGTAACATCAAAGTCAACTAAGTCCCGGATGCACACATTTTCCCCATGATGGTTGCGAACTCTCGGAAGCATCATTGACGTGTACGACCATATACACGAGAAGTTCTTGTCATAAGCAACAATCTTGAAAAGTTATGAAAGACATTGAAGAACTATAAAAGATGTTGCTGAGACTGTGAAGTATCATTGACGTTTAGTAGCTTCAAATATCCCCGTGAGAGTTGCTAATCACATCTCAACCTTATACTCTCTGGCTAACTTACCAACCTCGTATTCTGTCGGCTATTACTGTGACCACATGGTGAAGTTTACTCGATATACCAAACTTGAAAATGAAGTAAAATCCCCCAAATTTGTTACATAAGCTTGCACTGTTGTTGATTGAAGAACTGTGTAGAAGAAAGCCTCTAAGTACCTTATACCCAACATCAAAAGTATATGAAAAGTACAACACCTCTTGTAATTATTCACATCGGCTTCTGCGTGTGACACTGAGTACTAAAACGTAACTCCTTTAAGTGATAGTAACCAGGTCTTCAACCAACCACCCTGACTACTGGAAACTAGATAATTCAAGTCTCAATCATAACTGTATACGTTCAAACAAGTCATCAATCGATAAATTGGGTTTGAAGAAAAAGTAGAAAGTAGAAGGAAGTCTCGATGATGAAATAAGTAGACGCCTTCGTGAAACCCACTTCAATCTCAAATAAGGGATACTAGATAAACTTCGTGATCACTTGACATTAGAATCCAAATTTATAGCTATTTTGACGTTTTAGTGAATCTTATTTGGATCGTTTTTAGTTTTATGTATCGTGTTTGTTGTTTAAATGCCGTTAAACTAGAACAAATGTTGTTTTAAATTGTCGTCAACGGATAAACATCGTCTAGTCTAACTTGTCATGATAGTGTTTTTGTACCCGGCTTAATCTACTAACATACACCCAAAATATATAAAGCCATATAACATTTTCGGTCTTATATAATACTCAACCCAACATGTTATAACCGGCCCACTCAAAACTACCAAGGCACGGCCCAAGAATGATAGATAAGATTCGGTCAACCTCAAAATTGCTAATACCTAGCCCATCCATATGTTATACCCGGTCCACCATACTAGATAAAAACCACAATCCTATTTTATTAGGGTAATAACCCTAATCTCTATCACAACCGCCCCTATCTTTTTCTTCTCTCCTCCACACGCAGCAATCAAGATATATCAAATCAGAATCTACTAATATACTATCATTAACCTCGTCATAACATCTATTCAAAACTGATCACAACTGATGAAATCACTCAGTTGATGGTTTCAAACATCAAACGTATATCGAACACACAAGTCGAAACATTAAGCAGACCCATATCTTCAAGTAGTGATACGAGCTTCAAGGTCTTATGATTAAGGTCTCTGGTAGGTTTTGTTTTATTACTTTGTGTGTCTAAAAACAGAACAAATTTAGAGTATAACAGATTTGTTATACCTTCAACTTTAATCTCGGATATAAAAAGAGAACTTTTGTTACTCATAGATCAATGATGGGGTTTTTGGTATAGATCAAAATGATCATTTGACATGCAATACCAAATCTGAGATCCATTCATATTATTTGTTTTGAGTTTGGATGATAATTGCGTTTGAAGAAGATGTAGTTGGGATTTATGACGATGAGTTATAGGATAGTAATTGTTAGATTTATTTGATTATTGTGACCAAGAGATTTAGGTTTAGATGTGTGGATTTGTTGTTATTGAAATGGTTTACGAGTCTGTCATCTTTTTTTTTCATTTCAAGATCTAGTTTGACTTTTCTGGTCAACTGTTGATTGGTATAGCAAAACACAATCTCAAACAAATTTTTGCCAGCGTTTCTCTTCATAAAAATCATAAAAAAGGTCTTCTTGCAAGTCAAAACGCAATGGCAAAACGCAACCATCAAGTCGCAATGTTGAACTGATGTTGACCAGTCAAAACGCAATGTCACTTTTGTACTTCTCCTTTAAAACCGAATCTGGATTTTTTTTTCTTTCATCAAAACGCAACCAAGAAGCTTATACAAGAAATGAGCTCAAAAATATTCTTGTAAGATTAAAACAACATATCTGAATGAGTAATGAAAAATAGAAACATGTAACAACATACTCTATCCATTTTCTTGACTTTCACAAGGAAAAAAAACACAAAAAATCAGATGTGAACAGTAACGAGACATGAACAGTAAATGAATAGTAGATGAAGAGTAACCGGACAACAAACACAAGATACGATACACCCCTGCAGCTCTGATGCCAATTGATAACCTTAAAATTTCACTCACAAAAGAAGAACCGAAGGTCGGGGAGGATAGAAATGAAAGTAAGCCATTTTATTAGAGAGAGAAAGGAAAAAGCGTGTGTGATTTCTAGAGAGAAAAACAACACACTTATGAGACAAATGTTTTTTCTCACCCCTCCATGGAAGTATGGAGGGGATATATATAGCCCGAGACACGATCTACTTACTACACTTGACATTTTTAGTCCCTGCGTGTCCGGCTAATGTAAACTAATGTAATTCCGTATTAGCCAACATATTTTAAGGCTAACAGTTATTTATACTGAAAAATTGGTATAATTAAAAAAATGGTTTTAAAAAAATATCCGTTCAAAGCAACGATTAGTTTGAAAAATATTGTCCTCTTCTAAGTCGTTTCTACGGCGAAAATCCAAAAATTTCAAAACGATGAACGGATCCGGTGTGGTGGCGAAGGGTGGCGAGGTGCCACGTCAGAAACGGCGAGCACCCTCACCACCATACCTCATGCTCTAATATTTATTGCCGATTTGATTCATTGATATTAAATCAATTTTTTATTGCTTATAACTTATTATTTTCATTAATAAGAATTGGTAAACACATTTGCTAACATACCTCCTTAATTTATAGGGTAAAAGCAATATATTACCAACCGACTTTCTCAAATTTGCCGACTTGACTAACGTATTTTATTTCGTCCTGACTACACTCACCGCACGTACTTGTTTGTTAGTTTTGTAATAATGCTACCCATATGACCGGCTAGATTTTCATGTCATTAATTTAATTTAATTTTTTTTCCAAATCTGCTAATATACTCTACCGTGGCATTAATTTGTAAATATCATATTTAAAAATCCTCTTCGCATCTTTTATTGCCTTTTATCCTCTTCAATTTTCAATTTCAAGTCAAAAACACAAAATACAAAAACACCTCAAATCCTTAATCCTTTCTTTCATCACCAATCATCTTGATCACACATTTCATACTCAACATTACCCCTTCTTTATATTCTTCCACCTTCACTTCCTCCATTTTCCATCATCATTAAAGATTAAATCAAACATGCACATAAACACCCACTTCACATTGAATATCAAACACACAGTAAACACACCTTAAAAAACATACGCACACACTTTTAATCCTAAAAATGGCATCAAAGGCAACTGAGAGGAAACCATCGGCGGACAAGAAGCCATCAGCAAAGAAAAAACTCTTTCTTCTTTTGAGATTCAAACCAGCGGCAGAGAAGAAGTCAGCACCAACAATTAGGTTAGATCTGGAGTGCTTGAATGTTGGGTTGTGTTAGGTTTTGTTGATGGTGGGTTTATGTTAGGTTATGTCAATTGATTATTTTGCTACTTATACTTTATTTATAACTTGCCGGGTATCCGCGTAATGCGGCGGCGGGTACCCTGTGACTATATTTTACGGCGAGCAAATGTTATCCGGCAAAGCGTTTTTCTAACGAAAAATAAAGAATCTCTGCAGTAAGTACCAGTAAGAGTTGAGAAGTGAAAGTGAGGGTATATTGAGAGATTTTTCTATAACAAAAAACATTTGTGTGTGGGAGATATGAAATGGTTTGTGTTAATTTATATTATGGATGCGGTTACACATTTTTTATAATCATTATTGATAGTAATGATATTAAGCGGTTACACGTTTTTAATAATTATTGGAGGCCGTTACAATGATGGTTTAAGCAGTTACACATTTTTAATGATATTGCTTATTCTTTTTTTAAGATTTGGAAATGATAAACTTGGACAAATTCAATAATTATTTTTAACAACGAACAATCACTACATAATAGAAAGAAAAAAAAAGAAAATTACTGTAAAACGTAAGTAGTAGTTAAGTAAATTGAATAATTTCAAACACCCCAATAATCACAAATCAAATATTAAAATTCTAACAATTCGGCAAAATAAAACCCCAAATGGGTTATCATCTTCATCGATCATCAATTCAAAACTACAACCACCAAATCACTAACATAACATGATTAAAAAAACTAACTAAAAATCCCAGCCATTTCATCAAAAGTTAATAGATTCAGGATCACGGATGCTTTGCAGATCAATCATTACTCGTAATTCATAAGACTCTATCCCTAAAAAAAATCCAAATCCATCAAACCTTAGCATTTGACATCAACGATGTAAACTCTCAACATTTCTTGAAATCATCCTTGCAACAATTAACCATGATGTCATCAAACATTTTAACAAAATCATCCAAATCAAACATCTTAAACTGTAACAACTCGTATTTTTGATCAATGAACGACGTCATATATTTTACTAAGTATTTTTTTTTCTTTCGCGTTCGCTTTTAATTTTAATAGTTAAGTTAAATCGCGTAAGCTATAAATCAACAATTAGCGTAAACGGATACCAAACGAATTAAAGTTTTCGTCAAGCAAACAATATATTATTTTTACGAAAGTAATAATCAACTTTTTATATTTTATTTTTATTGGTTTCGTAAAACGTTTACGTTTCGCAATTAAATACATTTAGGTATACCCGGAAGCACCAAAACTTTTCTACGCTTCAACAAATACCCACTTTTATACCCAATACTCAAAAATCACAAAAATATATCATACATATGCATGTATAACCGAATATATAGAGATGGATACAAAAATATCTAGTTTAAAAACACCACTCCTTATTTTCATGAGATTATGTCTCATTTAGGGAACCAACAACCCTTAGTCTCCAAGTTTTGACCAAAGACCAAGACCATGGACTTCCTTAAGACCCTCATTGTGTCTCTTGGACTAGTCTTGTGGTATATATACTTGCATACTAGTTGATAAACACATACACTCTTCATTTCACTTAGCAAATCAAACAAATACTCTCTTTTCCTCCTCCCTAGCTCACGGCTCAAAACCCTCAATATACACAACCCATATAAATTTTTCTACCACTTATACAAGCATACACACAACATATCTAAGACCTACTAAGATGGTTTTAAGGTTAGGTTAAGTATTTTCAAGTGTTGAAGCAAAGAAAGTAAAATTAGGGTTCTTGAAAAAATTAAGGGTCCAAATCTTGCAAGCTTGGTATAAAAATCTAAACAATGGTTTAGATTATATTTCTCATCATATTACATCACCATAAGGTTATCTAAAACCCTTTATGTCTTTACATTTATCATTTTATGTGTATATAAGTTCTATGTAGTGAAATCACCATTAGGTTACTTTTAAACATGTAAAACATATTTCTGCTTGTGATTATAATTTTGTACACCTATTCATGTGTTATGTGGTTGAATAAATCATGGACTAGAGACCCTAAGGATGTAAGACATGTGATAATAAATGTTATAATGGACTAGTAACAAAGTGGTTAAACTAAAAAGTTATAAAAACTAGTTTTAAACATATTTTTCTAAAAATATTCAAAAGTTGTTGTTTTAATTCGAAAAATAAAGCCTTCATTTTATATTTTTATAAAATACTACATTGAGAGTTATAAAGGACTTGTGGTAATTTAAGTAGTTAAAAAGTATATAAAAACAAAGTTATATAAATAAACTCAAAAAGATATATAGGGGCTGTTTTGGTCCGAAATTTTAAGCATGGATTTTATGTTTTATAAAAATACTACATGTCACAAGGATCGTGGGCATGTAAAGAACTCGAAAAACCGATTTATAACGAAAAAGATACGACGATTTCAAGTTTACGTTAAATATATACTTTTATAAAAACTTTTTTATAAAAGTTTACTATTCACCAGGAAAATTATACTTTTAAAACTCAATAAATCGATAAAAAATTTAAATACGAAGACGTGCTCGAAAGACTCGTAAAAAACGGTGTTAAAACGAAAAAAGTTACGACATTTACGAGATTTACGATAACTAAATCTATAAAAATAAATATATAACTGTTATGACAGTAATATATCCACAATTCATCAGAAAACTCTGATTTTTGAAACTGTTATATTTTGATAACTCGTCTTACTAGAAGGGCGTGGAGTAAGAAACGAAAGAAACGAAACCTTAAACGAGAAAGTTATCGCCAGTTTTTACTAAAGTTATACTTTTAATAAATTTTTACTTTTAAATTATGATTTCACTAAAACGATTAGATGGTGATGTAGCTATATAAATTATATGTTGGTATTAGTTCATCAAAGTACTATATTACTAGGGAGTTTCATAATGAGGTCTTTCGGGGTGCGGTATCGAGAGTTGTTGGATTTACGATTTAAGGTGTCTGCTCCTCATACGTCACTACATGACCTCTTAATTATGATAGCCCGAACGATAGTATGATGAGCTATACGACCTATAATTAATTAAAGTGTTTAGTACTTATACGACCTATATTGGATTAGGTTGCATTCGATCGTAAGCGTGACGCATGTTTATTGTGAATACTTGTGAATACCATTCACTCGAGGTGAGTTTCATAGCCCCCTTTTTGCACGTGATTGTTTTACAAAATCATAGGGGTGAATTACATTGCTTGTTTTACTATTGGACACAAGTGTTTTCTAAGTGTTTACAAAGTGTATGCTATCTAGATTACTGCCTGAATATTATTGCTAAGTTACCTTATTGCCGTGAAGTCCCTATTTATCATGAACCGTTAATTGCTATTGTAGTAAGCGCGAGTGTTGTGGATAGATCTATCGGGACTGACAATCCCCACCTTTACTTGGGTCACTAGTTTGATCAAGGTGCATTTAACATTGAGAGGTGTTAGGTGTTGCTCATGCATCCTATATTCTGATTGGGGCACAAATCTAGTTAAGGCTTCGGGGTCATGAGCTTAGTGAAATTAAATAAACGTTTTTGACTTACTGAATGTGTTTCAGAGTCTACTATTACTTCGATCTTGTGGTCCACCCTTTTTACCGATAAACCTATGATTTCACTCAACCTTTGTGTTGACTTTTAGCATGTAATTTCAGGTCCTAGGGTATGAAGATTGGAGGGGAGCCGTGGTGGATATCAATGAAGACGGATTCTGTGTTTTATCTATATTCAATGCAACTTTTATTATCTTTAAAAACTTAAGTCATCTTTTGGGTATTATGAAGCTTTTGTTTAATTAAATATGTACTTGAAATGTTTATTACTCTTTTAAAACATATGGGACCTAATGTATAAACTCTGATATTTTGCTATGGCATCGAATGAAATCTTGTCTTAAACGTCCATTTATGGTCGTTTCCTATATCTTGATTGTTGTACTTTGACGTAGCACCCCATTGTTACCATTCCGCTGCTACCTGATTTTTGGGGTGTTACAATCAGCCCATTATGCTTATATATTCAATTAAAAGCCCAAATTCCATTCTTATTAAATATGCCCTAACTATTAACAAAGGGTCTCCAATAAAGCCAAACAGTTAACCCGTTTTAAAAAAACCCCCAAAAAATAAAAAAAAAAAAAAAAAAAAAAAAAAACATTTTTTAAAAAACATAACCCACACACACCCAAAAAAAAAAAACAACACAAAAACACCCAAAAACACACAAACCCCCCCAAAAAACCCCAAACCCTTTAAACTGTGACTAACATGCAGTCTTAGGGACTAACAAAGTTAGCCCCTACAATGCTTAAACCTTTGCACCCTTAGTCCTTTTACCCCCTAACCCCGTTACCAAATTAAACTAACAGTACCCAAAACCCATTTGCCCGCCAAAACTAAAACATCACTATTCATCTATAACTATCCCTCGACCCCTGCTCCAACAGACAAAACACTCACACCCCACTTTAAAACCCCACCCCTAGCAAGAAGACAAGCCACCTTGGCAATCCTAAGGTGACTGATTGGACAACAAGAATCAAGGGCTTAGATTGGGTCTAAAAAACACAACAAAGAAGATCAAAGGCTATGATTTATGGCTTGGGGAATGCTCTCAAATCCTCCTCACATAAGAAGTTGCGGGGTTGGTCTTTGCCTAGCCCCACGTGAGTCGATTTTGGGGTTGCTCATCCCTAATTTTTGGCGTTGCAAATGCCTAAGTATTTTTTTGTATCCGGAGATACGTAATTTAGAAACATGTTCATATGGAGATAATTGTGGGGTTACTCAGCCCGTACATTAATTAAGCAATACATTAATTAAATGGAACAAGTAAATTTGGGAAAATTGCGGGGCTGATCGGGCCGAGAACGAAAATAAACTTTCTGAAGAAAGGATCTTCAAGGCTCGAACACGAACAATCCCGTAGAAATCGCTACACCTCTCCCCGGCAACGGCGCCAAAAATTGATCCGTCCAAATCAATACATATAATATATATATAATATATAATATAAGTAATAATAAGGATAGAAACAATTATAGTATAGTATAGTATTACCGTCGGGTTCAAGAAATTCACTTTTAACCAAAGCGATATCTCAAAAACCTTACGGGTCGTTTCCTCGACGAGAGATGAATGGAAATCTACGTTCAAGTTGAAAATCGAGCTTGAATAGCATAAAAGTTTTTGGTTTGGTTTTCTAAATCTACTTAAAAGGAAAGCATATAAAAGGAAAGCTAAACTTTTGGTTTTAACTAATTTTTTTATACTAAAAATTAAACTAATATTTAAAACTATAAGATTATACTAAAAATGATCTAAAAATATAAATGACTAAAATGCTTGCTAAGTGACGTGAAATGTTCATTAAGTGCGGGCTTATGTTCAACAACTTAAATGACAAGTAAAATAAAATGCTTGTTAATAAATGACAAGAAATTAAATTTCATTAAAAGTAAATGACGGAATGTAAATCGAAAAGACAATACTTATGACTAAATATTTTTTAAAATCTTTTTAAATCCGCACCTAAATTACAAATCACTAATCACTTAACAAGCACTAATAAATCTACTCACTACTCATAATGAAATTAAACATAGCATTTAAAAATAAATATACACTAGGCATGGCAAAAATCAAAGCATATTATAAAACTATAAAATAAATCTACACTAATTAATTGAAAAAGGAAAGAAAATGGAACCGAATTGGGGACCCGCAATTAAACGATAACCACCCGATCTATTTAGCTAAAGAAAATAATTAAATTCTATCTAGCTAAATAAATCCGTAAGCTCCTTGCCACATGGGTTGACCGGTACCAAAAAGTCACAAACAAATTAAACTGTTAATAATATTTGCACTTTTTCTGTTTACTATTAGCAAGCCCAATTTACGAATAAAATTAAGAATGGCTAGATTCAATCAACATTACCCAATTCTATTTGAACTAATATTAACACATATGCAATTTATTAAAACTAACACAGGCCCAATTCATTTTCCACAATCCAAACGTGGCAATGATGAAATAACAGGCCCAAGGTAACTAGCTAGACCTGTAACACCCCCAAAATGCGGAATATAATCGGGTCATGGGTCAAGGGGGTGCCACGTCATCATACAAGATTCTAGGATTAC
>BQNB010157034.1:0-15201 GCA_026074375.1 Tanacetum coccineum | reverse complement strand
TGAATTATGTGTGATCGTACTATGAAATAACACCCATATATGTTCCGCTGCGTTGTCCCGAAAATGGGGGTGTTATAATGCCCAATCCCATTACACTTGTAACAACGAGGGGCATTGTTAACATGTTCTCTAGTATTACCTGCAGTCGAGGTTGTAGGGGTGGTGGTTTTAGGTGCCGTATGGGGAGCGGTTCTGGTAGGTGAGGTGAAACGACTAGTGGAACCCCTACTCTTTACCTTAATATGTTTTTCAACCTTTAAAGCTAAATGACAAACATCCGTATAGGTCCAATAAGGTTGAAGACTTACAATATCAGCAATTTCAGGCTTAAGGACTCCCAAAAACCGTGCGATAACCTACTCTTCTTCTTCAACTACATCACACCTCATACGAAGCTTATCAAACTCATTGATAACCTCTTCCACGGTCATATTCTATTGGGACAGATTATGATAGTCAAGAAAAGCCTCTTGATGATGATTATCTGGTAGAAACTTAGCCTTCATCATTTTCTTCATCTTTTCCCAAGTCTCAACCTTTGATTTCCCTTTAATTCATCGCCTCTTAGTAACATGATCCCACCATAACGAAGCATGTTGTCGAAGCTTAATGGCCACGAGTTTTACTTTCAGCTTTTCAGGAATATCCCGCACATCAAACACCCATTCAACCATACTTAACCAATCAATAAAATCATCTAGATGAACCTTACTTGTAAACTCATGGATCTCAATCTTCAATCCCAGACTGCGAATAGGATCATCGCGATATCTATCGTCGCGATCTACAACACTATTATTACGATGAGGTTGATAAAGACGATTAACATACCTAGGTTTTCCTTCGCCAAAAGGATTGACGTCGTCTGGCCCATCGTCCCAGACGTTGGGCTCAGCTTCCGCCTCTTATGTCGGCGAGTCCGGCTGGAATTGTTGAAGCTCGAGTTCTTGGATTCGCTGCGGCAGCTTTTCAATCGTCTCTACATCACAAGGATCACGAGCAGGAGGTGCTGGTTCCGCATCAGATTTCTTTCTACCACGTGTGTACATGATCGCCTAAGGCTCTGATGCCAAATAATGCAGATCGAATATAAAAACAAGCCACACAAACACAAGAACTAATCCGAAATTCTTAAAGCGAGAAATTCTCTTATTTAATAAAGTTATAGGTTTCTCAAAAGCTGCCAGAGACAACCCAAAAATCGTCCTTATAAAGGAGGATAAGTTCTAAATAAAAAAGAAACAAAATCTCATGCAAAACATAATTGATATGTCCAAAATAAAGCCTAAAAATAGAAAAAAACACGATTTTGAGGGCCCAAACGACCCCGAAAGGCCTAAGACTGATAGGGCTTACGGCAAGGCCGTAAGTCTTGACTGCTGGACCGTTTTCGAGTGACCATGCTAATTTCAGCCCAATCCGCCACAAAAATTTGTTGCCGCAAAATAAGCGTCAAGCGTAGTTGCCACGTTGACTCGCTCGTTGACCGACTCTGCATCATTAACTGTAGGCTTAGCTACCACTGAAACACGTTAGTTGTATTCAACAAGAATTCATGCTGCTAAAATCGCATGTATCCATCAAAACGTTTGTGCTATAATAGCCTCTGATGATTGACATTTAGTTTTATATACAATAGCAATGGTCTAATTTAAATTTGAGCAATTGCTTGATTTCTTTCTCATGTTTATGTGATATGTAGGCTTCATTCGGGATTGAGATGCGTTTGGCTTACGGAATTGGCAAAGTATGTGTACTCGAGGTAACTTTGTACTTAATTTTTAGACTGATTTGACAATGTGCATGTCTTTTCTTTTTGAATGCTTATGGCTGTTGTAATTTAAGTGTGCGAAAACAAGTCAAATAAAGTTGAATGTGTTAATTCGTGTGATGAAATGAGGAAGTTATTTCATTAACTGATGTGAGATTAGCACTAGGAAGTGGGTTTCTGATATATGAAAGTAAAGATTTCGAGGTTATAAAACTCATACGCTATAATTTGTAGTCCCGTAATTCTCAAGTACACTAATTTTGAATTGGAACTTGATAAGTGGGCGAACTTTAGGGGTCTTTAGGTTATTGCTTATTTGACGGTGTTGCTTCTGCTTATTTTTAACCTTATTTGTGGGCTTACAAGCTTCGTAATAAGCTTATATAAGCCCACAAGTGTCAAAAAAGGTTAGAGTATGAGCTTATGCAATGTAATCCAAAACCAATAAGCTCATAAGTCTACACATAACATTAAATATACATCCGTATAACAAGGACTAACCACATATGCTTATGTCTATAGCAGGCTAGCTATGTAATAATATTGTATGGTTAGATCGTGTTGGCTTAATTTTTGTCCAAAAATATTACAGAAACTTTAATGTATATAATGTGTGTCTGTTTTTATTTTGGGTGGTGCTGCAGGTGCGTACCCAATGAATCTACGTCTGCCAATAGTTGGTGGGTGTGATGGTATGTGAAAGTGTATCCGGAGTCACTTCATGTATGTCTTCATTTCTTTGGTAAACAGTGTAAGCCTAATAATTCAAGGGGTGTTTGGAGGTGATGGGTTTAGATACATGACTTTGGTTTGGTTTTATGGTCTAATTCTGAGTTTGGTACGCTTACTCTTTCAAGGTGTATTTTCATAAATGTGCAAATAAGCAATTAGATTATGTAATCCCAAACACTTCCATAACCATAGATATGGATGATATATTCCAAAAAATGACGGATTATGTTTGTTTAAGATTTATAAATATGCATAATTGATGCCAAACAATGGATGCGTAGTTAGTTTTTTTCTTTGCTTTTCTAAAAAAATAACAAACGAATGGGGATTGGGATTGAAAACTGTAATGACAAATAATTTCGGGTTAAATGGGTCTAAATTTGTTTTAGGTGCATTTTTAATGCATACTACCTCTTTTTGGCGGGGCAGCCACGTGGTTGCAGCCACAACGTGTTTTTGGTACCACTTTCATACTCGCAGACTTGAGCCTTCTTTAGGTAAAAAAAAGGTAACTTACGTTGTACTTCACGTTGAAGGAAATTACAAGGATCATGAGGCGGGTTTCCGGAATTGGAGATGTTGTTTAGTTATTCAATCTGTTTTAAAGTCATTTTTTATTAAGAGTGATTTGTTGATTGTCTGAGACTTCTGTGTGCATTCAGGTGACTCCATACCTTGGGTGGGCAGCCACGTGATTGCAGGCATGCTGGGTTTTTTTGTGCCGCCATCATACTCGCAGGTTTGCAGCGCTTACTTTATACTCAAGTTTAGCTTGCTAATTATATTTGAGAGAAAACCTTTTTTTCTTGGTATAATGACTATGAAACTTCCATGTAGAGCTTCCACGCATCGCTACACAAAAGGTTTCTTTGTCGTTTAGTTATATATTTGCATGTTTACGTTATCAAAATAAATTAGGAAAAAAACTTGCTTTCTGTTTTTTTTTATATCGTAACACTTGCAGGTGGAAGGGAGAAAGCACATGCTGCTTTTTGTAGAGAAGTCCTTACGACCACTGATTAGTTTGAAATGTAGGAAAATGGGCTTCAAACTCGGTCTTTTATCTTCATTGATCGATGAATGTGTTGAAGGAGTCTTAAGGTAAATCCTTTCGTCTTGTTTTTAATTTTTATCCTTTTGTTTTTTCACACTTTAATGCACCAAAACATATTTTGGAACTTAACCTGCTTAAATAGATCCCGATCCCAGAAGGTGTAGTTGGCCTTCCATCCATGCAACTGTTTTACAGATTGTTGAGTAGACACCTAAAGAGCCGGTTGGGTTCACGCAAAGGTGAAAGTAAAGTGAGACGACCTGCATTCTTTTGGGGTATCAACCGCTCTTTAGTTCGTGGTCGGGTAACACTTTTGAAATTTGTTTTGATTTGCTTATACTTTTTCGGTTATGAGGCTAAAATAAATTTGAACCGAATAATCTAACTGCTAAAAAGTTGAACTATAATTAATCTTGGCACACATATTTTTGTACGATTATTTCACAATCCTCCTAAATTGTAGACCTCTGTGTTTATAGTAAATGAAGATGAAAAAGTCCATTAGGATGGTTAGGACGATATAAAGTTATAACCAAAAGTCGTTTAGGATGGTTAGTCGTGTCACTGTAGACGATACAAAGTTATAACCAAAAGAGTTTCTAAATTAGTACGAGTTTATGTAACCAAAAGAGATCCGTCCTAGCAGACCGCAAGTGCTCTATGGTAGGTTTTAGATTCGTTATTGTATCTGATATGTATGTTTTCCAATTTTCTAGATGTAGTATATGGTACAGGATGGGTAACGAGTAAAATTCTATGTGTTGTATAGGGAATATTGTCTGCTGTTTATCTCGAAAGGAAAGGGATGCAACTATTAAGCCCGATCCTGATCTTGATATATTTATGAAGGTCAGAAATCGTTTACATACAACAAGCAGTTTGAATACGAAAGAATCTTGGAAAAAGCAATAAATCAACTTGCTTCACTCTATTCGGTTCTGTCGTTCTCAGATTGTAGCTTCCCAAGTTTCATTGTAATAACTCATCTGTAACACAATGGTAGTAATAAGCACTTGCAAAATAATTGTACGAAAAGTACTATTGGAACTGAGGTAATCAAACTATATGTTATGTTGTCCTCTACCATTTCTTATCATTTTACTCAATTACTTTATGATAACTCTTTATTTATGGGCCAACTAATTTAGAAACTCTTACCAGATTATGTTTGTAAATGTATGGCTCTTCTTTGTTTAATCTACTTATAGGTAGCTTCGGTTAAACGTTGTGCACTGCAGTGAGTCGTACATAATCACCGTACATTAAACCAAAACTTCTTGTTGCGAAGCGCGGACATCGTTGCTTGTTATCTACACATCTTATGTATAAATAGTGTTACCTTTAAAAAATTGGCGATTCAACGTATTTTAAATATAAAGATTTGCTTTTTATTGCGGAAAAAGATTAAAGAATGATTAAAAATCATTCAAACTCTGGACCATTCGTGACTTCCTAAATAGTATGCAAGGTAAGGAAACTACAACGTAGTCCGATATTATAGGGTAATGGTATCTACAAGACCGAAGTCTTGATGAGTCTCCCCGGACATTATCCTTGCAACTAAATAGTACTTTTGCAAATTACATCATTGATAAAAATTAAATCTTTAATTTAAAAATACATTATAAACATTTAAATTATAAGTCTCGTCGTGGGAAACCCGAAGGCCATGATTATCGGATGTAAGCCGAACTCAAATTGACACATCAGACTTTATTTAATAGTTCATAATAAATCTTATTTCATAGTCATTAGTCATGTTTATATTTATTTTTCGAAAAACCCTTTTATTTTCTCACAAGTCATAACTTAAAATAAAACTATATAAACACAAAACTAATGCATATAACACTTATTCAAAAAAACTCTTAACAATTAAGACATGCAAATATAAAACATGATCCTGATTATCTAATAATTAATATTATGTATATATCCACATAAGGCTCCTTTGTCCAATGACTCCGACCACATCCATCGATATAATCGATTGCGTAAGCCATATATATAAATATATACCACACTAGTTGCAAAGCCCGCCCGATGGGCGGGCTCGCCTTGTGAGTATCCAAGGAATACATTGAGTAACAGTTAATAAATTACGGACAATATAAAATATTTATACAGCGAAAAACGAAAAAAAAAAGAAATGAATACAATTTTTATACAGCGAATAGTGTGAAATTTTATAGAGTGATGAACCAACAAATATCTAATGACATGTCCATATTGCCAACTTATAAACAGACACATTATGCCCAGAAAGAAACGCATATAAAAGAATGAATCTGAACTTGGACCAGGTTATATCTGAAATGCTTTTGTATAATGTTGTGTTGTAGGATTGAATTTGGCGCCCCTTTCACACTTGGATACATTCTTTTACCAACTGAAATAGCTGAAGGAATCTTAATCTATTGATTGGGACTCCTAGCTTTGCATCACGTCAAAAATAATAAATATCTGCAAAATGAACGACTTAAGTTGCTATAGGAACCAATATTCAAATGACAATCAATTAATGCATGGAAAAACTTACAAATGTGACAAAAAATGTTAGCCATCATCTTATTTTTTTTAGAGTAGCTATCATAATCTATAGATCTTTAAATTTATATCCATGATCTACGACGATTTCTTTTATCAGTTTACCGAAGGAAAAAAAGTTTACTTCTATCTATCCTACAACAATAATTTTAACAACAGTCTAATCTGTCCCTAATAGCCAAATCACATCCATGGTACTCAACAAAAATGTGACTAAAAGAAGTCAACATATAATGAGAAAATATTAAAAGGTAGAGCTAGTGTTAACCATGAATATATAAATGACCAGTTATGTGGATAAGAACCTCCAAAAGGTCCACTTTCAAAAATAAATTCAAAGTCGCTGGATTATAAGAAACTAATTAACAAAATGCACACAATTGTAGAAGAACAAATGAGATGACGGGCAGTGGATAAATTAAAAGGGCGCTGAAAAATTAGGCTCGACTCCATACCATGAAACGTTTAACACAATACATATCGTTCAGAGGCTCATTTTAATCCCTACCAAACACTCTGACAGTGACAGATTCAGAATTCAACTATGAATGGTCTTCAAAAACACCATTGTTTATTTTATTTTATTGTGTTAAAATATCAAAATAGAACCTTACTTGCCCAATCTGCAAATGGCTTTCATCTACTATGATTTCGGAATATTGCTAGGTTAAACTCATCCTGTCCAAATATAAATATCAAAATAACCACAAAGGTTACAACTTTGTAAAAAGGAATGTATTTATCCCCTGTAAGCGCATCATCAACCACAAAACTAATTAGTTTATGGAATTGCTTGTACAAAGCCTGAAGAAGGATTTGGTTGGTTAGCATATAATACTCCTATTTATGTAAATATGTTTATTCAGAGTCAATAGTCAAATCAAACTTTTTGAATTTGAAGCCTAAGTTAAACTTGGATTTTATGAAAAATAAGAACATTTCTAGGCTGTGTCTTAATATTATTTTCATAAGCTACAATACCCTTTTAGAGATTTTGGATAATGTTCAGCACATTGGTAGCACTTTCGAGTGTTGACTTATAAAGTTTAGCTTAGGGGTGAGCAGAAACCGCACCGCAAACCGCAAAACCGCAAAAACCCCAAAAAAACCGCACCACGGCAAAAACCGGTGGATCGGTTTTAAGAAAAAAGAAAAACCGCAAATGCGGTGCGGTTGCGGTTTTACACGTAAAACCGCACCACAAAACCCGCACCGCACCGCGCATTGATTATTTTAAATCGAAAAACGACACATTGATTATTTTATGTGTGTTATAAGGCTTCTAGTGCATATTATCAATAATATTCTAAGTAATGTGTGTGTTTACATTAAATATATGCATTGTTATAACCGAAAAAACCAACATTGTAAACCAATAACCGCAAAAATCCACATTAATTATATAAATTATAAGTGGTGGTGAGGTGCGGTTAAAACCCGCAAAAACCGCAAAAAAACCCGCAAAACCAAAACCGCAAAAACCACGCGGTTGCGGATCCTCACATTTTAAAAACCGTAATTGCGGATGCGGTGTGGTTTTTGCCAGAATCCGCACCGATCCGCACCATGCTCACCCCTAGTTTAGCTTATTGACCGTGTGTTTTCACTTAGAACCAGAACTTGTATATTATGGAAAACACTCTTACATAAGTTGACTACTAAGTCAAACATGGTAGATTTTTTTCTTGTAAACTTAAAAACCAAACAGACTATTTTGTCTGTTAGATTATGAACTCGTATCAGCTTTGATAAAGAAGGTTAGTTTGTTGACCTCAAAGTTGACATTATTGTTGATGTTTTATAATGATGGACAAAATTTATATACCCGCTAAATTGGGTTGGAGACCAGACATCGTTGTATAGAGCAACTAGGAAGGCGGAGAGGGAACGATCACTTGGTTTACCTCCTTTAAACCATCATAAGAATGTATATTAACCGGTTGCTGCCTTTGGTCCACCAATGTCGAGTTGTGAGCTCAACGTTAGTCTCATTGTTTCTCCCGTAGCTCTAAATTTCTCATAAGTGGCATGTTTCTCCTTCTATAAGACGAAAAATGACTTGTAATTTGTAAAGACCTACAAAGTCAAACATGCTATTCGTAAACTTCAAACTTGACCATTTTCTACAGTTTTATGCAACAGCAAATAACTAAGTCATACTTTTGGTAAGGAAGAAATTTATATTAAGCGATAACAAAATAGAGATTAATTTGTAAGTTAAAAATTCGGTTTTGAAGTGAATGACCATTGACAATTGTATGCATATGAGCCACTTTATTACCTTAAACAGTTAAAAGTATTGAGCAAATATAAAGTTAACATATTATTCATTTAGACCCATTCAGACTTCCTTGTGATGCTTTTCCTACCAGACCATGAGATGCTTTACCCATTATTCATTTTTTTACCTAATAAGATACAAATCCATTTTCTGATGGCGTAGATGTACAAGCAAAGGTAACATGAATGAGTATTTCGGCATTTCTTATAAAATAAGTAAACCAATAAAGAAAGCTAACCCGAAGCTTATAAGCCACTTGAGTAAGCTCTGTCTCATTCTCATTGGGTTCATTCGTCCTTGTCATAAATGTCTTTGATCATTGTTTAAATAGCTAATCTTCATCGTTAGTTTCAGGTATATCCTCACATCTCCTTTTGTCAACCATTGTCGTTTCCAAGCGACGCATTCTTTCCTTTCGGGCAGCATTAAGTCTTTCCCCTCGCACATCTCCAGACACATTGTTGTTTTAACAAGAATGGTTTCCGTTTGTCATTTTGTTGGTAAATTTCTCAGAAGGATCTTTGTATTTGACTCGCAAGCGTTCCATGTAAAGCTCTGACACTACAAAATAAGACAATGCTAATCATCACATATTCTCTTATTATTAATACTATTAATGTTGTGTGGACTTATATATACATAAGCAAAACACGAAATTTGCTTATGTAATAATATCTACTTAAATTATGCTATTAAGCGCTAAAATGTGCCATTCCAAACACCCTCTTACATGATCCCTACATTACACAAGCCCTTTTTTTGTTGCATCTACTTCTAAACACATTATTTTACTGGACACAAATATAAACTGATTTTCTCTAACTAAAGGCTGCTTGCAATACATTCTCCATGATATAGATCCACTATGAATATTAGCTCTAGATGCATACATGTAACAGATACTAATTTCACTTTGAGCTAAGCTAGTTGTATGTTTAGGATTATACCATCTTGATTAGAAAGAAAAAAAATATACATATAGAATGAATTTTTCAAGAGTGGAGAGGTTGTATGTGGCGAAATCCATTTGACCCAAGGGTTAGCCATGTTTATTTGGGAGCTTAAAGCATCAAAAGCAATGGTTACGAAATTCGGATAGAGATTGATTTAGTGCATCAAGTCCTTGCGAGAGTGCTTCTTCTGGCTCTTGTGTTGGTTGTTGCACTCATATATCGCCATGAGTTGTTGGTATGATAATGGCTTAACTTGATCAAGAACTATCTGGAAAACAGATTAAAGCAATATTTTATCAGAAAAAAACATTGTGTTTCCATCTTCTTTTTGTTTTGGTTTAGGGTGCAACTTAAGTTCCATTCTCTAATCTGGTCACCTCCACACCTATCCAAAGTATCAGCGGGTTCAGTTACTGTAGCACTGAATCCCTACGGTATTTTATGATTTAAAATTATGAGAAAAGTCAAGATGATATCCCTAAAGGCATTACCTTTGTTTATGAGGATACATAAGTGGTAATATCATGATTAAGCGGTCACTTGACTGCAAATGACTTGATAGCCTCTTTAACTGGTCATGATGGTAGACCATATCTTATCCTTTGTTATGCTTCGACTACGGTATCGTTCAATTCACTAAAATATCAATGTTGGAATAAGTCAAACAAAAAGGTCAAATGGGTCAATAAGAAAAAGGTAGCCAAAATGAGAACGGGTCAAAAGTCACCTAAAGCTTAGTTCTGATGCTTGCTATTAAATCGTTATATTTAAAATTTTATATTGTTATTGTAATATCGCATTTTTTTGAATCATAAGTAATGTTGTAACTCATTAACTATTTTATAGAAAATAATGTTTATGGGTGAACCCAACCCGACCAACACTAAAAAGGACCTGATTGATATTGAACCCATGTTGACCCATTACTTAGCCCACCTTCCTCGCCTAGTTCATTACCACGACTCTTAATAATCATGTTACTTTATGGATGATAGAAAGAATAACAATTAACATGTACCTTACAAAAGTTTATGCCTATTTTTGAGATGGGTAGTGACATGTAATAAGTTGTGGCGTTCAGGTCAATGTCTTTCTTCAGCACTCATATTCAAAGCTTGGCCAATTGAAGCTGCAACTTGGGTTATATTCCATAAGTTACCAAGAGTAGCCTCTGCCTCAGGGGATTGTGTTGTATCCACAAACTATAAGCATACAAGAAAAACTTATTATCCAAACATCTCTTAAAAGAACCAAATCACCATTACCAAATTATCAAAATAAAACGATAAAAACAACATAAGTAAATGAGGTAAAGGTTCAAGAAAATACCATTAACATAGGAGCATCATTCCCTTGATTAAAATACTCGCAAACTGTAAGCTTCTCATTGTTTGAGTGATAACTGGTTGGACTATCTGGGAATCATTCTTACAACAACATATATATCACAATACATGGCCTAAATGACAACGGTCAAATCAACACTGCTCTCCCTGAGATTGTTGAAATTAAGTATACATCAGGGGATTAACTTCATAAACTCACAATGATTTTTTTAATATGATAACATAATCATTTACTCACTTGTCTTTTCTAATTTTCCAGAATATGCTCCCAACCATGATTGCACAAAGCAAGTTGAAGGTAAATCGGTTAAGGTTATAATTGGGATTTCTCCAATAAGCCTACCAAAGCTTCCACATGAAAGATGTAAATTGACCCTACGCAGATGTACATATTGTGTTTCAAATTGAATATCGAAAGCTCATGAAGGCGGTAAATTTAACTCCTCCACCAAAGCCTTGTTTCTTCTGTTATTATTCATATACAAAGCTGATTAGCAAAAAGAAAACATGTAAGGTGAAAAGACAAAAATGCACTAACTGATCTCGTGAGATCTTTCCATCCATCCGAAGAAACAACTTCAGACATGGGTTTCACCTCCAACTCCAGACCTAGGTACATTACAAATTTAAGTCAGAAATGTTCAAAATATGAAATACTACATGTCTACATGTGTTCATTGACTAACCATTTGTGTGCATTTGCTTGATAATAAAAGTCTTCCACTTGGAGGACATAAGCTGGGATGAAGAGTAGGGCGTTTGGATTGAGTTTAGACTGTTGTACCGAAACTAACGTCATCCTTAAGACGCACATTGTTTATGACAGAGTGTGATATACATTAAATCAGTTGATGGTAAACCTATGAAGGGTAAATTGTGTTTATTCTTTTTATAGTCCACTAATACGAATATATTGTTTCTGTCCTACAACAATGAGTGTGCAAAAAATATTATTATAGATTATACCTTATGCATCCAAAATAATCATATAATCCATTTCCAAAAACCTAAAAAAGTAAAGCAACATATAGATATTACAAACAACTTAAAAATATGGTAGTTAAAGGCTAGCTAGAAAGATTACTAATCCTGTAAATTCATAATTATGCAAGAACCTGCAAAGTCATTCCAATTATTGATAAAATAAAGACCAATTTTAAACGTGAAGAGGGAGTTTATGAGAAGGAAAACTAACAGTCTTGACATGCCTTTGAGCGTTCCAAACAAACTTTGTAGATCTCCAATAAATTGGTTGTACGAAAGATCCCTGTGAAAAACAGTATATGGCTCAAAAGAGGTCACATTAATAGTCATTTGATTGATATCGATAATAAGTTCATACCATACATTTCGTTGAGAGGTGATAGGCCTGTAAATACATTTCCAACAGGCCATGACAAAAGGTTGTGGCTCAAATTCCTGCAAGTAGAACGATCATGAGATTTTTTTAATCATTTATGATAACTGATTCACAAATTGTATAAGCCCACCAAATAAGCTAAAACAAACACCCTCTTAAACTTAAATGTCAAAAAATAGCATCCTCAACTCAAAATATAATCAGTAATAAAATTACATATCAATAATAAAATTACATATCCAGACATAAAAATTATACCTTCATAACCATTAGTCACCATAGGTGCGATGTCCCTATTCATGACTACAATGAATATGACTTTCAAAATATACATAGGCTTAGTATTTGTTGTTAAAAACTTCACTATGACATTTACACAAACACATGGCGTGCAAAAAAAATATACTTGAATGAGGGGATCCTCTGTAGAAGCTCCACAATGAAGCATGACACAAACAATAAGAGTTTACCTGTTTAATGTAATGAAGATGAGCATCCATTTTACCACAATATTTTTTATTCTTATTCTACATAAATTCAATTAGCAATTAAGATACAAACAGAAAATGATAGATATAAGAATCGTCCGAGCACATTAAAGAGAGAATTTCATATTGGAATTCTTTGCTGTTTGGCTTTATTAGCTCCAGTTCTATTCTTGGACATTTTAATACTATCATCTATAACAGGACACATATAAACAATATGTAAAGAGGGTGATAAGAAAATTTAAATTAAAAGTGTTAAAACATGGTGATATAGTCACCTCATATCGAGGCATTTATCGAGGCATTGTTGTTTTCCAAATACACTAAAATTTCAATAAATTAGATTTCATACGTGCAAACAGAATTATCCCTATTCATATATCTTCATATAGAATGATGATTGGGTTTTGAATTTTACTTGATGATTAAGTTTTTGGATCGCCTATGTTATTGTGTTAATGATTTAGATGACGGTATAGGGTTACGTGAATGATTGTCAGCTGTCAATGATGAAGGTTTTAAAAATCCCTGTAAATTTGCCATTTTTAAGATCCTAAATTATAGCTATTTTGAAAGTATGTCAACCAATCATATTGATATCATACCTTATATTTGGCAACTCTTATGCGTTTCATAAAAGAAATCTCCAGTTCTTTTGGAAAGTATCATGCGTTTCAGTCAACTAAACGGATACGTGTTTCAATTTATTTATGTTTTGGTTTGCAAATTTTATCACAAAATTTGTTAATGCTCTAGTGGTTGAGATGTTTGTCTTGTGAGCATAACATCCCAGGTTCGATCCCTGGCAAATACATTTTTAGTCCGAATTTATTCTGGAATGATTTGGAATTGTGTAACGCTGAGGTGGCATTAATTGGTGATGATGTGGCTTTAAATCTGCCTACGTGGCTTTAATTGGTGGTGGCGTGGCATTTATTGTGGGTTAGGTGGCATTATTTGGTGATTATGTGGCATTTATGTTGTATAAGATGGCATTGTTTTATCCTGTTATATTTAATGTAAGATAGCACATAAAAATTTTCTAACTTTTAGGCCTCATTAAGACATAGCTAAAGTCTTCCCTAGCTTTTAAAGTCGTGGATCTTACCAACTAATTTTAATGTCTATGTTTAATTCAAGATCATCATATTTGCATAAACCTTTTTAACAATTAACAAGATTATATCATATAGCACTCCATGATAAATTTGCATGTATTTATCATGGATAACAAATTAACAATTAATTTAACAATAAAACCGATCAATTTACAATAAACACATCAAATATTAAACACATTAAATTTCATACAACCTAGAATTCGTCTAATTAATTTTCAAACCACTAAAGATCAAATCTTTTTCATAAAGATCGAATCTTTATGGATGAAAACGCCCAAAGGGCTTAAAATTTAATCAAGAACCCTAATTTTGACAAATTTTATTTATTGTAATTACAAATTCTACACGATGGCTCGTGATGCCACTGTTGGGTTTTTAAATCTTTTAACCTTTAAACCACGAATACATCGCGGAAGATAATCACGTATAGAACTTATAATAAACAGGATTAGAGATGTATACCTTTTAGCAATAAACGTTACACCGTCTTGAGTATACACGTATGTATAACACCACGCGAAACCACTAGGATCAAAGTATGATCCCTCTAAGTCGACACACACAATACATTCTTAGCAAACAACGAGGTAATAGTGATTTAGCAAAACGGTCTCCTTCGTTCTTGATTCAATCAACACACGAACAAAACCACCATGGTTGTGGTATTCGGTCGCAAACCGAAACCCTAAAGGGTGTTTGGTTCGATCGCAAGGCAAGGGGAGCAAAACCAAAACCCTTTGTGGGTTTTGGGAATCAGTCGACCAAGGGAGAGAGCACAAGAGAGATTTAGGGTTATTGGTTTTCTAGCATTAGCAAACAATGAACCAAGACCTTCTTTATAGCCCTTATGACTTGGCTTGCAAGTCAAGCACTCCCAATCCTAAAAGGAAAAGATGAGGCAAACCATAACTTTTCTTTTCACGGTTTTGCATATTAGTCCTTATATTTAACCTTTAATGACTAACATTCTTTTTGTTAAATATTTAATATATCTAACGATCGTTTATTAAATCACTATTAATATATTACTTTAATATATTAATCGTTGTTGTACATATTAACGTGTGCGTCCTCGTATGCTCGAATAAATAATCTGGACATATATTATTTATCGTGTTCCTAGTTCATTTCGGTTGAATTATAGTTTAATTTCGGTTTTACAAAAAAATTAACCGAACTAACCCGATAATCGAACCAACGAACACCTCTAATCTAATTACACTAAAAATGGGCTTATACGATTCACAATGAGCCCAACATATAAAAAAAGCCCACATGCCACAGCTATATTACCATTTTTTTCTCATCAGTCACCGCCAGTCTAACTCAGATCAGTTGGTCGGAGTAAAAAAGAGCAGCAGAAGAAGCAGTTGTACTTCTCCCTACAAGAATCTCTAACCCTAATTTCATTTTTTCCCTCTTCAATGATTCAACCGATAGCAATTACAGGTTGCTTTACTTACTTATAATAATGTCTCTGTTGTGTTTCTTTAAGTTTATATGTGGGCTTATCAGCTTCTTTGATTTCGGCACGAATTTTCTGGTTAG